>CAUYQG010134305.1:0-10562 GCA_963574415.1 Tarsius wallacei | reverse complement strand
CGCCTGGCTAATTTTTTGATTTATTGTAGAGATGAGGTCTCGCCAAGTTGCCCAGGCGGGTCTCGAACCCGCGGACTCAGGCAATCCACTCACCTCAGCCTCCCAAGGCGCGGGATTACAGGCTGAGCCACCGAGCCCGGCACAATGACCAATTTAAAGACATAATTCTTTGAAACTATAAGCAGGAAGAGAATGGGAATTAACCCTGGAACAAAGGAATATTTGGGGAACACTTCAGTTATGTAATGGGCCTTTTCAAATTTTCTTTGTATGTCTGTGGCATCATCAGTCTTAACATTCCAATCAATTTTCAGCTGGGGGTTCCTCCCAATTTTGTTGGGTAACTATACATAAAAGCACATTTATTAATGTATTTCATTATTTATCTGTATTTCAAATTAGAATATAAACACCATGAGGGAAAATATTCTGTGGTTCCCTGCACCCAGAGCAGTATATAGCACATATAAAAGGCACTGAGTCAGTAGGGATTGTGTGTATGTGTGCATGTGTGGGTGAACTATTTCTTTCTTAGTATAGTAAGTATTCAGGGGGCAAAAATAATCACCTTAACTACTTACCTATTTTTTCTTTCACAGCAAAATATAGTTAAAAAATTTAAATGACTTAATAGAATCCCACACTCTGCCCCCTAATAATTGCTGAAAGTCAATTATACTCTAAGAAATAGAAAATAATGTCAAATAGAAGAAACTTGGTGTCTGTATTACATCTTTATTTATTTATGAAATAGTTATTGAGCTTCAGGTACTAGACAGCATTATAAGTACTAGGACTCCTGTGAAATAAGATAGATAGTCCCAGTTTCATGGAGCTTGCTGACATTCTGGCTATCTTTCTAATTTGCTTTCCTTTTTTGAAAAGTGAAGCTGTTAGATTCTGCATGCTACCTGTCTATGAACCCATTTTTAAATGTTAATAGTTAATACTTTGCTTTGTTTCCTAAAAAGTAATATTTTTTTATAATCAATTGTCCAGTAGCATCACATGGTGAAGCAGAGATAGCACTATGTTCACCATAATTTTGTCTTTTCCTAGGCATATAAGAAGACTATATTTCCTGCCCTTAGGTTGAGGGCTATATGGCTGAGTATTGGCCAATAATAAGATGGATAAATTAATTGTATACTGCTCCTGGTTTTAAAAATACCCATGCTACACTCTTAGCCTTCTATGGAAGCCATGTGGTTCGTATGATTTCACAATAAAATACAAGCTACCTGGGTAAATGGGCCACGCTTTGGAGAAAAGTCATGAATAATAGCTCTCACAAATGACTGTCACATGATAGAGAAAAAAATATTGTGCAAAGGCTTTGAGATGTAGAGTTTCATTGTAAATGCAGCAGACTAGCCAGGCATGTCAGAAATATGAGATTTTACTTCTCTGTTAATTCCTCTGCCTAACACAATTGTTGATCATACCGTCTCTAACAATAGTATTTCCTGATATCAGCAATCATATTGACTACTCACCATTTTTAAGAACATTGTTAAGAATGATTTGTGCAGATTTAAATAAAATTTTTCAATTTTTGATTATTTTTAGACTATGATATTAACACATCCATTCATTATTGACTAAATTGGCTGTTTCATTTGAGTAAGTTAAGTGTTGGCTATTTCCAATTAAAAGCCATCACTTGGTATCTGACTACTGTTACAGAGAGGTAAAAATGAAAACACTACCTTAAATATTTCTATTACTTAGTTGGCTTCCTTCTAATTTTCATTAGCTGCAGGGAATTGCCCTCTAAATGACTAATTAAGACTGGTGTCCTGAGGTACCCAGCATTCCTAAGTGATAATTACTTGAGATTAAAAGCCAAAGACCAACAGGCTTTAAAGTGTTTAATGGGCCAAAGTAACAAGGCTGATGTATGGACTTCCCTGAGATTGTAGCAGAGATGGCCTATGCTAGCTTACTAAGAAAGATCCCAATTTAAACTCACGCTGCTCATGTATCAAGAAACTCAGGGAGTTGGTGAATCAACATTTCTATTCCAGAAGCAACTCTTCGGGAAAAATGAAAAGCATTTGAACACTTGAGGAGGACAGCTCTTAGAGATGTGTCAATGGATGTTTTTCTATCAATTCTACTTTAAACCCATAGCATACCCATGAGTTTACGGGGTGTCTTCATGGTTATATGTGTTGTGATAGTATTGCACACCTTTGGCATAAGCCCTGGCCACCATGTTTGGGCTTTAATGCCTTGATCTTTCAGTGATAGACTGATTGAATCATTCGACTATTAGAAGACAATTTTTGTCAGAAATTAGGAATTGGGATTTAGAGATTTGAATGAATCTGTCTTTACCGTGTGTTTGAGATGTATGTGAACTTTTGGTCGGCATCTTCTTCAGTATACATGGCGAAGAAAGATCACTGACTTTCAGAGAGTGAATATTGCATCAACATCAGGGTAAGAGTGAAAATGGTGGACTACACAATCCTAGAAAAAAGATACTAAAGCATAGCTATTTTTGCTTCTGTTTCCAATAGCTAGATCTCTTTGACTTTAAATATATGAGTGAAGCAGTGTCCATACAATTTTATAATATAATCTATTTTTTTTTTGCCTAAGGTATTGAACAACAAAACTCTAAACAATTAGCTTATTTAGAATTAGCTTAAAGGCAGTATCTAAGGTTATCTCATATTTCTGCTATTAAAATAACTCTTCCTTACTATCTACTATCTACCATAAAGTAACTAGGCACTGGGGTATAAAATGAATAACACTTGCTCTTAAACAACAAAATAGCACCTGTGTTAAATTCTCTCTCTCTCTCTCTCTCTCTCTCTCTCTCTCTCTCTCTATATATATATATATATATATATATATATATATATATATATATAATGGCTATGTATGATATGTTCCACTGTTTATTTGTATGACTTCATTGGACTGGGGTCACCAGAAACTGGAAACTGAGAGATGCACAATAGATTGTCTCTCAGATCTTACTCTTTTTTTCCAGCAAGTTTCTCTGGCAAAGGGAAAAGCAGCAATAGATGATACGGTTTGGGAAACTGCTGTCTAATTTCAATGTTCAGCAACCACAGCACTGACTGAGATTTATTTGCAGCAAGAAAATTGTTTGGGGAACATAATTTTTACAGGACATAACAGCACTATATGTTTTTCACAGCTTCCACTGATAACATTTGTGACACTTCAGGGGAAAGTGCGAACTTTTATAAAGCTACAAAACAGGCCTCTAAGGGGACTGATTTTAGCTCAGTTAATAAAAGGTCTCAGAGTATTTCAAGGTTTATAAAAAGGGCAGAGAATGGAGACCAAAACTCAGGACAATCCTACACTCAAAATAAATTACCCTGGATCCCAGAAGAGGGGAGGGTTCAAAAGTGGCATACTACACAAGGAACTCATGTAGGTCTTGTACGTTCTTCAACCTGCTTTCTATTTAATTTTGTGTTAGAGTGATGTAGAAAATACTGGAAATATTTTTTTCAAGTTTCTAACTTTTAACGTTAAGTCTGAGTGATGTTGAAGAAAAAAAATAAAAGAAGAAAGGCAAAAAAATGTTTGGGGAACAGCATTGAAAATGACAGCTAAGCATTTCTCAGAAGGATAGGGCTTCTATACCAGCTCATGAAGATAAAGTGCTACATGTTTTGCATTTTGCCATGTGGCCTTTATAATTAACCAATGTTATTTTATAATTGAATAAGAAAAACTTTACTTTAGAAACCAAATAAATAGCTGTGAAAAAAAATGGCAAGTTGAATAACTTTCCTGTTCTTTAGTTTTCATACTGTCAAGTGAAAAACAGGAGACAAACTATCTCACTAGAGTTTTATCTCTATTATATTCAACAAAAATATAGCATGCCTGTTTGGTATTTATCCTTTAGCTATTCTTTAATCTTTAAAATATTCTAGAGTTGATAATAGTTTTAGAGTATTTCTGAAGATTAAATAAGTATTTGGAAGCATGTTCTAGGGTAAGAGTCAGAATTCAAAAATATTTAACCTATTCTAAATATCACTCACGTGAACAGTTAATTTAAGTTACACTATTTTCCATAACATATAATTCAAAATGAAGAGACTTAATAAACTATATCCTTAAAATAGAGATGTACAGGGTATGTTCAAGGATTTCCAGATAGTGAGAGAGAGGGTACAAATTCAACCTAATATTTGTGATGTAGTTTCGCTACCGTTCCCACTTCACTAATTTTCTCATAATGTAGTGGAATAAAATATGGAAAAATATTTTCTCAAGTAAAAAAAAGTACAAAATGTATATCCATTCATTAATCCAATCATTTAGTATTATACTTTTACTCATATGCCAGGCACTAAGGTAGGATGTAGGATACACAAAGTAAAAATACAAAACACCTTCACTTAAGTAGTTCATTTTCCACCATAATATGTGAACAAATAAATGAACAAAATAAAAAAATTCCAAAATAGTATACCTTATATAAGTACCGTACATCAATATATGTAAAGCATATCGATTTTCATACTATAAAATGCAAAAATGAATATTTTGTGAATTGATTGAGTTCACAGGTTATCACATAGTGTGATACTTGCTCACTCAGGTTACTCTGCTTCTTCTTTTTTTTTTTGAGTTGGAGTCTCAATCTGTCACCCAGACTGGAGTGCAGTGGCCGCTCCCGACCACCGCAGCCTCGATCTGCTGGGCTCCGGCGATTCTTCTGCTGCAGCCTTCCAAGGAGCTGGAACTACATGCACGCGCTACCACGCCCAGCTAATTTTTGATTTATTGTAGAGATGAGGTCTCACCAAGTTGCCCAGGCGGGTCTCGAACCCGCGGGCTCAAACAAATCACTCACCTCAGCCTTCCAAGGTATGGGATTACAGGCTGAGCCACTGAGCCCGGCTTCTGCTTCTTCTTATAAAGTCACTAGTGCCCCATTTTCATGATCTCGTCTAATCCTAGTTACTTTCCAAAAGTCCTGCTTCTCAAATGTGGTACAATAATGTGAATATATGAGTATTTTTTGGCCCTTCAGATTTGCTGTCTCTGGACATTTTATATAGATTAGCTCATGTAATATATAGTCTTTTATGACTGACTTCTTTCACTTAGCATAATGTTTTCAAGGTTCATCTATGTTGTACTGACTCCAAGTTACAGCCAGTCTTTCCACTATGCACTCTCTATTAGGATATTTCTTATAACCCTTTAATAGCCAACTGTTCACTGACTAGAAGAAAAAATTAATTTCCTTAACATTTCAGATCAGATTCTTTTTTTAAAAAAATTTTATTAATAATTTCCTAGTGCATAGTCCTCATAAATGTGTGTATGTATATATATGATTAAGCTCTTAAAATTTCTTCACAAAATTATATATATTTAATACCATAGAGTTCTAATCAGGAAAGTCTTAAAGCAAATCTCCCACCAGTCGGTGTTCTTAAGCCTCATGAGCCTATAATCAAAGCTATAAGAGACTGAGTTTTGATCTTTGTTTTCATCCTACATAATTAAAAGTGGTACGTGTCACATTTGCAAACTCTCTCTAGTCTTGGTTTTCATACATAGTTCAAACAATCAGAGAATGATTTGAAGACCGGATTCTATAAGCAAAAGATAATGTAGAACATGAAAGAAGTGACAACATATTCTCCTAGAAAATTATGTTGTGACTGAGAATGAAGGAATAGTAGGTAAAAACTAACTACATGCCACAGAAGTTACTTGAATCTCTCACCCTTGCCTACTACTTCCTACCCAACAGGGAGATGAGGCTGGAGAACACAGAAAAGAGGAACATTGAAGAAAAAACATTTTACGGCATTACAGCAATTTGCATTAAATCAAAATCTGTGGTGAGGAATGAACTTTAATAAAAGAAGGTATCAATGCTTTCTCCTACAACAAGAGTCAAGGAAGATTAACCATCATTGATCCTATAGTTCTGGGTTAGGGAAAACTGCAGTACGAGGGATCAGGTTTGGACCAGAATCCCTTTTGTATAAGAGCTATATCCCAGAGATACACTTGAGAGTTATCAAGATTTAGAAGTTGGAAGCTATCTTGATTCTTTAACCTGCCATTTGTGTCATGATCTCATAGCTTGTCACATATCCTTTTGTAAAAATGTGCATCCTCCAAGTGCCTGTTACCTTGTGAAGACAGCTAAGAAGAATAGTTAAATATTGACATTATTAGGTCAATCCAGGAAATTAAAAAAATCACAACTGACAAGAACGTAGAATACTACTCTCCATGAATTAATGAAGAAGAAAAAATAATAACTCTCTGCCCTTCTCTAAGCCACTAGTTCGGTTGTCAAGAGCAAGCCTGAAGGGGTTTGGAAGTAGAACTTTTCTCTCAGCATTTATTACTGTCCCTTCAAATCAAGATTGAGGTCTCTGGGGAAAAGTGGTGAGAAAGATGTGAAGCGTTTTACAGTTTGGTCGGCGTTTGCTTTGCAAGGAAAAAAAATATATATAGTAACTATTACAGACTGAAAAATTTCTCTCTATCAGTACAAAACAATGGTTTTAAAACTGTGACATTTCTGAAAAGTCTGCTATTTCTCTCCTCACTGAACTAGATTCTTTTTCTGCCAAGAAGTCCAGCCCAACTCCATTTCCTCTGAAACCAAACAGGACCAGTTCTAATTTACTTTCATTTTCTTCCAACAGCTGAATGTTTGCATGGACTATCCAGTATTTGAGGTACACTTTTTTCAAATGATGCTGTTTTCATAAATCTCTCTGTTTTTCCATTGAAAAAGTACCCTTCCTTTTTTTTTTTTTTGAAGAGACAGCTCATCTGCTATATAAATCAAAGCACTAGAATCCTATGAGAAGAAAATGTGCATACACATTAGCATGTAGAGGAACTGTATCATATTCTGTTGGTCACTATTTTCATTGTACTTCACCTCCATCTCAATATCTTTATTAACCGGGTTTTGAACTTTGAGCTTAATCACATGTTCTAGAACTTTGGAGTCACCACTGAGACGTAGTGACAGGTTGACTTCCCAGTTTTGCTTTTACTATGCCTCTTCTCATGGACAGAGTTTTTTCTCTATTCTGGTTTTTCTTAGCTACCACCTAACCTGTCAGACACTAGTCCCCAGGTGTCAATCTCAAGATTGGGGTAACTCACTGGTCGGTGTGCCCCAAAACACTTTGGCCTATTATAGGAAAGTCTTTGTGTTGTTACATGTATAACTTTTATTCTGCTGGCCATAATTTTGGACCTATGATGGTAATTTTTAAATGTTTTTGTTTAGTCAGATGATTAAAATTCAGTGACACATACAGAGAGGTTAAACAAACAGTTTTGCTTATTAGGCTTCAAAAAGAGTTTTAATGAATTCTTGTTCTTATGTTGAGTTGACTGAATTGATCAGTGGCCCTGGCCTTCTGTAGACACAATGTAAATGAACTCTGGTTCATTAGTGGATCTTTGCCATGGAAAGCCTTCTTTGTCTATTAAGTATACACAAAGAACAAGGAAACAACAATGGAACAATTCTATCCACTATCACGTCTACTACAGTAACCACAGGGTGTCATGACTGTTGCTAGTTTTTAAGTTTCTGAAAGACTGGGTTAAAACAATAAGCATTTCTTCAAACCTGATATGTGCCAAAAAGCAAAGTCTCCCTTCTCTAAAGATTAACTGATTTTTTTTGTGGGGTTTTCTTTGTCACATTTTTAGCAAGCGTTTTGTATTTCTTTGAGATAGCTATTTTCATTGTTTGCTATACACTTATGGAATTAATATGAAAAAGTGCCCAGCTAGGTATCCTAGCAACTCAGTGCCTCTTTTATTTCTCTCTAGTGCTTATTTATTAGGTGCTCTGGAGCCTTTTCTCAATCAATTAAGGGACACGTATGGCTAATCTAGAACAATACATTTCATCTTGGTCTAACTTACTGAAAATCAGTATTCATTGTCATGGATTACTCACCTCAAAAGGGGACACTACTGACCTGAAAGATATCGGGAGACTGGAATTAATTCCAAATTGATATGAAAGAAGACACCTTGAGGATAGCAAGTCCTCAGATTGGAAAGAAGTGACAGAGGAATGATCTCTAAGTCTCATGTAGAGCTCTGGTTCTTACTGCCCCAGCTGCAGGCTGCGATCTCAGGTCTGAGGATGTGGGAGTTAGCCACCTTAATTGTGGGCCCAGCCCTGTCATTATTAGAAATTGGAACTGCCAGTCAATTCCTGATCAAAACCCCAAGTGGCCACGTCATAATAGATAAGATGGACAAATGGGACCTCATCAAACTGACAAGCTTCTGCAAGCCAAAGAAACCATCAAGAGAGTGGGGAGACAGCCCACAGATTGGGAAAAATATTTGCCAACTCCATGTCTGACAAAGGCCTAACATCTAGGATCTTCAAGGAACTCAAATATGCCAAAAAAGAAAAAAAAAAGCCCCATTACAAAGTGGGCAAAAGATATGGACACACACTTCACACTTCTCAAAAGAAGACATACGAGCAGCCAACAGATACATGAAAAAATGCTCAGCCTCACTAGTCATCAAAGAAATGAAAATTAAAACTACACTGAGATATCACCTAACTCCAATCAGGATGGCTTTCATCAATAACTCAAAAAATAGCAGATGCTGGAGAGGATGTGGTGAAAAGGGAACACTTCTACATTGTTGGTGGGAGTGTAAACTAGTACAGCCTCTGTGGAAAACAGTGTGGTGATTCCCAAAAGATCTAAAAATCAACCTTCCATACGACCCCGCAATCCCCCTACTGAAAATATACCCAGAAGAACTCAAATCACTCTATAAAAAAGATACCTGCACACATATGTTTATTGCAGCATTGCTCACAGTAGCAAGAACATGAAACCAACTGTGCTGCCCTTCAAAAGAGGACTGGATTTTTTTAAATGTGGTACATATACATGATGGAATATTATGCAGCCATAAAGAAGTACAAAATTATGAACTTCACAGTAACCTAGAGTCCATAATTCTGAGTGATCTTTCACAGAAACAAAGAACTGAGTGTAACATGTTCTCACTCATAAGTGGACCTTAAACAATTATCATAATACTATAAGAAAAGGAATGGCAGTAGTGGGAAACTGCTGGGAAGGGGATGGGGAAGCAGGATTGGCAGTAGTGGAAGTCTGCCTGGGGAAGGGGGGCCACCTCATCAACAAGGGTACCTGCATAATGTATACCTAACCCTGAATTGTACCCCACATCCTTAAAATAAAAAAATTAAAAGTTAAAAAAAAGACTTGTAGAGTTAATGAGGTTTCAATAAAATTAATCCACAAAAACTGTGTCATTCCTATTCATATTTTCCTTGTAACCAATGCGTTCACATTCTGCAAAACCAGGTAAGGTGTTATGGACACCATTCTTACTGTCTAATAAATCATATTTATCCCCATCAAAGAGGAATGAAACAAACTTTAGCACCTACTCTGTACCCAATGCATTGCTACTTTCTTTATGTATGCTACGATGCTTTATGTATGCTTTATGATGGTGACATCAATTCTTGCAACAAATATGGAAAATGGATATAATTACATCAAATTCAAATGGATACAATTACTTCAAATTCAGTTTTCTTATCTTTCTTAAGACACATTTCTTATCTTTAGATAAGAAAACTGAATTTGAAAATAACCAAGTATCAAGTCCATGGTCATATGGCCAGTAAACAGCTCAGCTAAGAGAGTCATAACCACCTACTGCAACACTGGACTATTTATTTATTTTCTTTTTCTTTTATACATTGGAAAATATATTTTATTTAGAAAGTAAATTGGAGAGAGTGAGTGACAGAGAGATAAAGAAGAGATTCACCTCTGCAAGATAGGGGAGGGGGCCAAAGCTTAGGGAAACATGACCCTGCCATAGTTCAAAAAGCCACATTGCCAGACCAGAGTTTAACAAGAGCAATGGTCCTATTTATTTGTTTTCAAGCCTGATCATATCAGGTCTGTAGCTTCAATCAACTTGTAACTAGTCTTCAAATGTATGTAGGTCCCCATTCTTGAAAGTTAGGGTTATTTTTAAAAGAAACCTCCTGTACCACGTTATTGGCTTATGGATCTAGGATTTTTAAAAGGTAAGTAGCCAGGCTCAGTGGCTCAGCCTGTAATCCCGCGCCTTGGGAGGCTGAGGTGAGTGGATTGCCTGATCCCGCGGGTTCGAGACCCGCCTGGGCAACTTGGTGAGACCTCATCTCTACAATAAAATTTTTAAAAAACCAGCCGGGCGTGGTGGCGCACGCCTGTAGTTCCAGCTACTTGGAAGGCTGAGGTGGAAGGATCGCCGGAGCCCAGCAGGTCGAGGCTGCGGTGGCCGGGAGCGGTCACTGCACTCCAGCCTGGGTGACAGAGTGAGACTCCAACTCAAAAAAAAAAAGGTAAGGAGTAGCCCAACTCCACCTTTTAAACCCTCCAGCCCATAAAAGTGTTCTCATACTTGAGTGCTTAAGTACTTTGTTTATGATTGTTGATGAGAAATTTACACTCACCATGCACCAGCATCACATAAATATTCTATGA
>CAUYQG010134303.1:0-10401 GCA_963574415.1 Tarsius wallacei | reverse complement strand
TAGTCACTATTTCTTAATGCAATTTGAATGTTCCAGAATGTAGTCCCAGGGAAAACACACTTAAAAATCACCCCTGTATTTATCGCCACATCTTAAGGTACAACCCAAAGAAAGGCCCTGGAGAATAACATGTGATTTGGCCCAGCTCACCAAGGTTGAAGCCTAAGAAGAATCTAGAATCCAGTGCTGGACAGCAATAAGCAGTACATTTGCCTTGAACACTATCTTCAATAAAAATGCAAATCAAATTTGAATTTTCATACTTTTCGCTAGTGAAATAAGTCTAAAACAATGGATCACATAAAATATTGGACTGTAAATCTCTGAAACACATTCCATCAATTTTTCTTCCCAGACAGGATTCCATCACTCTATATTAAAACACTTAGATGGTTTAAAAAAAACAACACATAAACATTTAGATTTTTTTTAAAATGTCAAATAAATAAACTTGCAACTGTAGCGCTTAATTTGACTCCTACTCCTCACATTCCTTAAGTTATATAATGGAAAACCAAATTCATAATTTATCTGTCTTAATTGTGCCCTATATGTTGTGAAGCAAAGACATTTCAGCTGTAGTAGTTAAGCTGTTTCAGTGTACACTTTACAAATCTGCTTTGTCCTTCTGCATGAATACTCAAGTCCTATTGTTCCAAGACAGAATCCCTGCTTCAAATCTTTCTTTCTTGGCATTATACTAGTTGTTTTTGCCAGTCCTTGTCTTAATAATCTACTTGAATTGGTACACTGACAGCTTCCTCTAAAATTTTAATCTTACCCTATTCTTACCATATTTCTTGAAACCTGGAAATTTGCCCTCAAAATCCTGTCCATCAATGGGATCATGTTACTTACTGTTGGACCCGCCAACACTACTCACTTGTCTGTCTGGATTTCCAAAGCTTACTGGTCCTATGTCAAACTTCCCTGATCATTTATTAAAATGCTCACTAGTTGTTTCTGGGTAAATTTTGACCTATTATCACCAATTACTATTCTATCCAATCAGGTTCTATTTGTCCAGTTGGACTGCCTGTGGTGTTAATGGTTACAAATTTGGGTTCAATGTTTAGTCCTAATACTAGCCAAATTTGTTAATCTCATTGAGCTTTAATTTCTTCACCTTCAAAATGTGAATAGAGTTATTATAATTACAATCTGTGATTCCATATCTAATTATTATAGAGAGAGGTAGTCATAGAGATATACTAATTATATGGGTAAGTACATAATATTAATTGAGCACTTATTCTATTAACAGGCAGTGTAACAAGCTCTTTATAAGAATGATAATAATCTAGGAGTTATCATGATTTCCATTTTAGTTACTTGTTAAAGTCTCAGAGTTTATTCTGATTCCAGAGACAAAATGACTGCATTGAGTTACTTTATACTACTATTGTAAAAAAGTAGAGATGAAGCCTTTGGCATAAGCCCTGGCATTTAAACGGCAACTCCACCGTCCCTTGTTGCTGAATTTAAGACCGGTAGGAGCCCCATCATGCTGTGTCTAACATCCAAGTCTAGTCCCTAAGTTAACGATAAGCATGCTGAAGAACTATCACCAACTAGTACTGCTTCTTTTGTGCTACACCAGTACTTTCTTTATACTTTATATGCCAGCTGATGACTTCCTCTCTTCTACCCAAAGATTAGCATATTTAATGAAACACCACAATAAGTATATCACAGATACAATGATTCTTTGGGAATATTACAATTAACATGATTTTACTTGAAGTAAAATTAATGTGAACTTCAATATGAATGAAATTAATTGACTGTATTTGGTATGAGCTGCATGACTTTCCACAGAATACCAAAATATTATAGATACCAAAGATAATTTCATAGGGAATGATTTTTTTGCTTGCAATTAGTGCAAAGAATGTCTTTTAAATTGCCTTTAAAAAACAACTTATTTGTCAGAAGACCTTGGAACAAAATGAAATGTCATTGACTGACCACCCAAGTTGATGCTTTATAAACTTTGTCTTGTTACTATGATATAATTTGCTTCAATTCCTATTAAATGCAATATTGGTTTTAAGAACTGTGAAATGTCTGAGCATTTACCCTATATGGAAGCTAGCAAGTTAGCTAGTCATAGTTTTGTAGATGTTGGCAGAAGACACAAAACCCTTAGGTCACATATTACTCATGGCACAGCAAACAGCAGAAGCTTTATTCTTGTGTTGGTGCCTGTCACTCTTCGTGGCCTACAGGGGTGACACAATGTGTACAAGTAGATGTCTCATATGTAGTAACTTGATGCCACAGCTGAGAAATACTAAGCCTAAGGAACCTGAATCTTTTATAATGGATTGCACAACTTCCTGAACTTGGCACTGGAAATGGACATTATCTTTATTATGCATGACAATACACAAAAAGAAAGGAAAAGGAAAGCAGAAAAGAGAATATAAAAGAAAAAAGAAGAAAATAATCTGCTCTCTATTCAAGAGGGTAACTCTCTTTCTCTTTCCCAAAGCTCCTCAAAGTACAAATGTCCTTGACGAGATAGTCCATAGACTATTAGTGCTTCTCTTTGTAAGATGCACATAAATTCAAGAGACCCATGAAGAATTGTCTCCTGAGAGTTGATCAACAGGAGCATTCTTTGATTAGATTCTAAGTTAGGCCTCAATTTAAATTCAAAGGTCTAGTTGGTAACACCCGAAGTGAAGAAATTTTTTCATCTTGGTTTTGAGTGCTGAGCTCACATGGCTATTCCTTTGTCTATTTAATAGTATTCTACACTATTCTGAATAAATAATTCTAGAAAGTATAATTCTGCTTTTCACACTGCAAGAACTCCATTTCATTTACAAAATTGTGGTGACAGTACTACTGATAAAACCTATGGTGGTGATCACCAGAAATACTTACTGAAATAATCTGTAGAATAAGATAATCTCTCAGTTTTTATAGTTAGTGTCTTTAGTACTAGTTCGTTCATTCAACTTATATGTCTATTATATACTTAAGATATGCCCAGCACAATTGTATATATGCTAGAAGTACTGTGGTGATAAGGCAGAAAAAAGTTTCCATCTTTTTGAATTTAAAACCTAGTGTCACAATCTATCATGACTCTACAAGAGAGGCACATTGAGTAGCTGGCAACTACAACTTAATTTATGCCTCCATTCCTATACAATTAATATTTATTAAAGTTAATATTACTATCCTTGACTTCCAAAAGGAAGAAAATGGTGCAGAATTTTGTCTTTGTATGCATTACTTTTTCCCTTGTGTGCTTTATTTTTCTCCATGGGTGCTAATAGCCTATATGTATGTGGATTTTATATATAAAACTTATTTATTTTGATAATAATTTATTTTCTACTAAAATATAAGATGCATTAGAGCATGGATTTCTGTCTGTTTTGTTAAGTGCTATATACACAGAATATAAAAATGTTCCGACACATAGTAAGACCTCAAAAAATATTTGTTGACTAAATTAAACAGATGAATTCTCAGAGAGCAGATACCCCCATAGATCATCCTAATAACACCTGGAATTGAAGAAGAAAATTTCTCCATTTGGCATGATGTGTAACGTATCCATGTTTTAACAGAAAAAATTATATGTGAAATTTTGTTGGGAGCTGTGATTCCTCTAACACTGACTATGTATGAACACAAGAAAATATAGTTTATTACTTTTTATAAAACCATGTTTATACCCTCCATTCTGGTGTGACATTGTGAAAAATTGTTTCATATGTAAAAATGATCATGAAACTTCTTTTGGACAGAAAACAGATCTAAAATTTAGCCAGAAATAAAGAAACGAGATAGTTTTAAAAATATATGTCTTGATATATATAGGCCAGGGCAATGTCTCCATATTTAGTTTTATTTCTCAATGAAAGGCAATTAATTTAAAGGCATATGAAAGGATAATTTTATAAACATGTTTACTTGAGAGTTCCCTATGCCAAGAATGGTGATTATACCAATTGCAGATGATAGATTTATGCTTGTAGCTTTTTCTTCCCATATGCCTACTGACCTGGAATTGAAGAATTTGGAATAATGCTGGAAAGTAGAAATGGAAAAGGAAGAAGAAAGAAGCATAGGCTGTGGAAAGATTTGATCCTGAAACTACGCACTTGCCTAACAAAAAAAAAAAACAGAACGAAAAGTCTTCAGGATGTAGAAAACCCAAGAACTGTCTAGTCACAACAATGATCACAATAAGCACTAAGATACTGGTAACTCCTTACAATACCTGTTTGTAAATGATATCATTTAATCCCCACGGAGTTCTTTCAGGCAGGTATTTTATCATGACTACTTAAAATATACGGGAGGTTTATTTATCTTGACTCCATTTCACATATTTTAGCTAAAATATGTGAATTTCAAATCAGAGTCCAGTGATTCTCAGTTTGAGGAACAGTGGGAAGGATACTTTACCCACCTCATCAGAGGTCATGCTAAATTGCATTTATGCTTCTTTAAGCTACATATAACCATAAGTCTGCCAGAGTTTATAAAGAGGCAATTTCATCTAATTTTATATTATTTTTATTAACTTTTCCCTCACCCTCTTTAGCAAAATTATTCTATACATTTATTATAGTTAGAATATATGTTAATATAATACATGTATATAATATACAATATATAAAATAATAAATGTATAGAATAATTTTACCCAAAAAAAGCCACAACCTGCGTTATTTTCAGGGATCTTTTAACCTCCTGAATTTTTTTAACTTGCATATACTAAAGTTCACTGTCCTGTAAAACTCTACAGATTTTGAAAAACGCATAATGCCATGTATTTACCATTACAGTACCATACAGAAGAGTATCGTCATCCTAAATCTCCCCTTTGCTTCATCTTTTTATCCCTCCCTTCCCGTGAACACCTGAAATCACAGATCTTTTACAGCCTCTATAGCTTCACTTATTCCAGAATGTCATACAGTTAGAATCACACAGTGTATAGCCTTTTCAGACTGGCTTCCTTCTCTTGGCAATGTGCACTTAAGGTTCCTTCATATCTTTTCACAGCTTGTTAGAGCATTTCTTTTTATAACTAAATATTAGTATTCCATTGTGTGTGTTAATCTGTTAACCTATTAAAGACATCTTAGCTGTTTTCAATTTGGTGGTGATTATGAATAAAGCTACCATAAACATTTCTATGCATGTTTTTGTGTGAACAAAATTTTTAATTCACCTGGATAAATACCTAGGAGAGCTACTTCATATGGTAAAATCATTTTGTGCTAAGAAACAGCCAAATAACTTTTCCAAAGTGGCTGTACAATTTTGCAATTCCATCAGCAATGAATAAGAGTTACAGCTGTTCCTCATTCATGTCAGCATGTGATATTGTCAGGGTTTTGAATTTTATCATTCCAGCAAGTGTGTAGTGGTATCCCAATGTTATTTTAATTTACAATATTCTAATCACAGATGATGTCATGTATCTTTCTACATACTTATTGCAGTTTTCCTGTCTTCTTTAGTAAAGTGTTGTTTTCTGATCTTTTACCCATTTTCAATAGGGGTTTTTATTTTCTTATTATTGCGTTCTATGATTTATAGCATTTTATTTTATAAATTTCTCTCAAAACCTTCCTTTCATTACATCCCACAGTTTTCAATAAGTTGTATTTTCACTAACATTTAGTTTAACATATTTGTTAATTTATTTTGAAGTTCCTTTTTGACTTTGTTTTATTAAACGTGTATTGTAAATCTCTAATTATTTTTGAATTATCTAGCTGTATTTCTGCTATTGATTTCTAGTTTAATTTCTTGTGGTCTGAGAATATACTTTGTATCATTTTTATTCTTTAATTTTTTAAGATGTGTTTTTAGGGCCCAGAATGTGGTTTATCTTGGAGGATTTTTCATGTGAGCTTGAGAAGAAAGTGTTGTGCTGTGCTGGTTGGAGCATTCTATCATATCAATTAGATCTACTTGATTAATGATAGTGTTCAGTTCAGCTATGTCCTACTAATTCTCTACCAGCTTTATCTGTCCATTACTGAAATAAGTGGATAAAATATCTATAAATTTGTCTTTTTCACCTTACAGTTCTATCAGATTTGCCTTATATATATTTCTTGCCATTGTATTGTTAGAGACATACACATTAAACTTTTTTTTCTAGAATTGACTCCTTTAACATTATATGATGACCCTCTTTATTCCTGATGATTTTCCTTGCTTTAAAGTTTACTTTGTCTGAAATTAATATAGCTACTCTTTCTAGCTTTCTTTTGATTAGAGTTAGCATAATATATCTCTCTCCATCTTTTTACTTTTAGTCTATCTGTGTCTTTATACTTAAAGTGAGTTTGAGTTTTTTTGTAGACAATGAAGAGATAAGTCTTGTTTTTGTATTCAGTCTGATATTCTTTTTCTTTTAACTGGCACATTTAGATAATTAAAAGTGGCTATTAACCATTATTTAAAGCTGTTATTCTTATAGCTGGAATGATCTCTACCATATTTGTAATTTTTAAAAAAACTTTTCATTGTCTTCTCTTAACATTTTTCTTCTTTCTCTGGTTTTATTGATAAATTTATATAATTCTTTTTTTTTTTGAGTTGGAGTCTCACTCTGTCACCCAGACTGGAGTGCAGTGGCCACTCCCGGCCACTGCAGCCTCTACCTGCTGGGCTCCGGCAATCCTTCCGCCTCAGCCTTCCGAGTAGCTGGAACTACAGGCGCGCGCTACCATGCTCGGCTAATTTTTTTTTTATTTATTTATTGTAGAGATGAGATCTTGTCAAGTTGCCCAGGCAAGTCTTGGACCTGCTGGCTCAGGCAATCCACTCACCTCAGCCTCCCAAAGTGCGGGATTAAAGACTGAGCCAGAGAGCCCGGCTAATTTATATAATTCAATTTTCTCTCTTTTCTTAATAAAATACGTTTTATCTTGAAAACAATGTTTTAATAATTGTCCTAGAGCTTGCAAGATGCATTTTATTGTATTACAACAAAATGAATCAGACTTAGTTGGTTTTCAAATAACCGTATATTCCTTCTTGAGTAGTATAGGTACCTTATAACAGAGTAGTCCCAATTCCTGCCTTCCATTTCTTATGATATTGCTGTCATTCATTTTGTTTATCCATATGTTATAATAACGTAATATATTGTATACTACTACTACTTTGAACAAATAGTTATATATCAGGTCAATTAAGAATAAGAAAAATAAAATACTTTGTTTTTCTACATTAATTTATTCTAAGATGATCTTTCTTTATGGAGATCCAAATTTTTATATAAGTTTTCTTCTTCTGAAGAACTTCTTGTAGCATTTTTTGCAGGTAGTTTTTACTATATATACTAGTAAAAAGTTTCTTCTGTTTTTGTTTGTCTGAGAAAGGATTTATTTATTTTTCACTGTTGAAGGATAATTTTGGTAGAAAAATTATTCTGTTTTTTTTTTTAGTAATTATATATTTCACTCTCTTCTTGCTTGTGTGGTGTCCAAAGAGAGGTCTTATCTGATTCTTATTCTTGTTCTTAGACTGCTAAGCTTTTTTTTTTTTCTTTCTTCCTTCTGTTTTGTTTCAAGAGTTTCTCTTCTTTGAGTTTTTTCACTTTGAATGTGAATGGTTAGGTGAATTATTATTATTATTATTATTTGTATTTATTATGCTTGGTTTTCTCAGAGCTTTCTGGATCAGTGAGTTGGTGTCTGTCAGTAATTTTCAAAAAAATGTTGTTTATTTCAACATGTCTGATAATAGACTTTTCCAGTGCATCTCATCCACTTACAAAAAAAAAATTAGTGTGTATAGAATCCAAATTTAAGCATTTATCCAACAAGTAAAATGGAAGTTGAACAGAAAAGTAAAAGGTCAGCAGGCAGTCTGGTTGAAATTGGTTGAAAACTGAGCTCACACAACTCCCCAATATGAGAGAAGTTGAAAGAATGTCTTTCCATAATCCACTTTTCCACTGGAAAATCATGTAATTAGACCATGGGAGACCATATTCACCCTTCCAAGTCATGGATCTAACTTGATAATCACTGGGAGACATTGAGAAGGAACAATTCCAGGTAGTGTCCCATATACTCTCCTAGACTTGGCTAACTATAGAAGCATACCATTCTCAGTTATAGCTCTTAGCAGTTGGGCAGTATCTTGGGAACTAGCAACAATATCAGCCCTGAGAATGGGGCCAGAGTTTGGAGATCTGGGGCTCGAGTAAGGGAGTGATTCCTGCAGCAAGAACTGAGAAATTAGTATAGAGTGGGATCCAGCCACAGACACTGAAACTGGCATTCTTCTAACTATGGAACCAGGGCTCTGGGAGAGATACCAGGAGAGCATGGGTATTCACCCTGGGGAAGCTTTGTGAATTGGAAGCAAACTTGAATGACTGACTAATCCGATTGTCTGTCACAGTTGGAGAAGGGGGCGGGGTGAGCGAGCCCAGGTCTGGGACAAGAAAGAAAAGCAGGTCCCACTTCTTCTAACCAGGATTTGGTCTCAGGATGAACCCTACCATCCCATGGTGATACCTCAGTGCAGTAGTAGCAGTTGCTCTGCTCCTCAACCTGGTATCCGAGGACTGTTTTCTGACCTTGGTCAGGCAAGCACTTGTATCCACCAACAAGGGACCCAAATATAGCCTTGCCTGGTCCATCTTTATACAACTTCCCCCCTGAGCTAGAACATGGAACACAGATTTCTGAGCAATTTATGACTCAACTCATCATCTAGGACACACTGCTAGAGCACTTCTCCTGGTTAACAGAGGTTGAGCATAAACCCTAGTTCTGCCACTGCAGCTGCTTCTTACTTACTGACCTAAAGATTGCCCCACCCAGCTCATTATAACATCTGCAGACACAAGTACACAGTGCTTGAGAATGAGATAAGTTTCTCACAGCTTCTGCTACCACCATTGATTGCTAAGGAGGTCATGAGCCCATTCACCTGCCAGGTCACCACTACAACCAGTATTTGAGAAAGCGATCACGATAAGGCTATTTACAACCAGGGAAATTATACAAAGCATTCATGACTGAACACGCCCAGTAGCAAATCCAAACAACACTATTCAACATACATCATAGGCATATCTTCAAGAAAAAGAATTTCACTCATGAAATTAAATTTAAAAATAATAAATGACTGTCTTTTCAAATGCACAGAAAATAACATAAAGATACAGGAAACACAAAAAAGCAAGGTATTATGATGTCCTTAAAAGAACAAAATAATTCTTTAGCAATGAATCCTTACGGAACATAAATTATTGAAAGCCCAGATTGATAATTCAAATTATTAATATATAAAAAAGCTCAGTGAGACAAAGAAATCTAAAAATGAAGACAAATAAGGAAATCAGTTCTGGATATAAATGGGAAATTAACCAAGATGATAGATATCTTTTAAAAAATAACAAAATAGAAATTCTAAAAAAGAACAATTTCTTAAAGGAAATGCAAAATACATTTGAAAGCTTCAGCAGTAGACTAGACCAAACAGAAGAAAAATAAGCTTAGAATTGAAGAAAAATCTTATGAATTAATTCAGTCAGACAAAAATAAAGAAAAATTAACAAAACACAATGAACAAGTCCTTTGAGATATATGGTACTACATAAAGTGACCAAAATAGCAAATTATTGGTATTTTTGAGAGACAAGAAATATGAAAAAGTTTAGAAAGCTGTTGTAAGGAAATAATTGACAAAAATTTTCCAAGTATAGTAGAGATTTAGACATCCAGATACAGGAAGTCCAACCATTCTGAGAAATACACTGCAAAGCAGACTTTACCATGCCATACATGTATCAGACTATCTAAGTCTACATGAATGAAAAAAATATTAAAATCATCAAGAGAAAAATGTCTAGTCAGATATAAAGGAAATTTCACTAATCTAACAACTGACTTCTCAGCAGAAACAAAGTCAGGAGAGAAAGGTTTGGGATATTCAAAGAGCAGAAAGAAAAAAACAGCTCTCAACTAAGAATATACATCCAGCTAAATTATGCTATGTAAATGAAAGGGAGATGAAGTCTTTCTTAAAGAAGCAACACAGAATAAATTTGTCACCACTAGGCCAGCCTTACAAAATGGCACAAATAACTTGTAAACATAGAAATGCAAGGTCAATATTTAATATAAAAGCACATGAAAGCCGGGCTCGGTGGCTCAGCCTGTAATCCTGCGCCTTGGGAGGCTGAGGTGAGTGGATTGCCTGAGCCCGCGGGTTCGAGACCTCATCTCTACAATAAATCAAAAATTAGCTGGGCGTGGTCGCACGTGCCTGTAGTTCCAGCTACTTGGAAGGCTGAGGCGGAAGGATCGCCAGAGCCCAGCAGGTCGAGGCTGCGGTGGCCGGGAGTGGCCACTGCACTCCAGTCTGGGCTACAGAGTGAGACTCCGACTT
>CAUYQG010134302.1:0-22850 GCA_963574415.1 Tarsius wallacei | reverse complement strand
ATATGATTAGAAAAATAGATGTCCACATCAAGCTTAAAGCCTTCTAGCCTTTACTAGTGAGACGGCTAATTCAGAGTTGCTTACAAGGTAATTTTACAGATACACAATTTAAACATTAATAAAACATGTTTATGACTCAGTGCCTACTCTGTGTCAAGTTCTTTGCAAATATGTCATTTAATCATAGTAACTCTGAGGTTGGTGTTACTCTTTAAATTTTGTGTTTTTTTGTTTTGTTTTGTTTTGTTTTGTTTTGCTTTTGAGTTGGAGTCTCACTCTGTCGCCCAGACTGGAGTGCAGTGGCTGCTCCGGGCCACCGCAGTCTCAACCTGCTGGGCTCCGGCGATCCTTCCGCCTCAGCCTTCCAAGTAGCTGGAACTACAGGCGCGCGCTACCACGCCCGGCTGATTTTTTGATTTATTGTAGAGATGAGGTCTTGCTTGCCCAGGCGGGTCTGGAACCCACGGGCTCAGGCAATCCACTCACCTCAGCCTCCCAAAGGCGTGGGATTACAGGCTGAGCCACCGAGCCCGGCTTACTCTTTAAATTTTGAAAGAAATAAAACTGATGTTTGCAGAAGTGCAGGATATATAGGATAGAAACACTTGAGCCATGCTTTGAACTCAGATTTAACTAAAAATTTCAGCTTTCTGATGACATGATACTGTCTTCTGAATTTCATGCTGTACTTTATTTATATGTAGAAAATTTTTCTATCCGGGTGCTACACATCAGTGCAGCAGCTGAAGGTAGGCAGTTCCAAGGCAAATATAAGTCTGTTCATTTTTATATTTTCAGTTTAAAAATTATTTTACTGGCTTTGATAACTCAGTAAATCCTAAACATTTTCCAAGTTTTCTAAAAGGCTGAGAGAAAACAGGTAATTTGGCAGCAGTTTCTAGGTTTTCTTCGTGTTTTTTCCTTCAGTGACAAAAAGAAAGAGATAGAAAAAGAGATAGACAGAGACAGAGGCTAAACGTGACACTTTGTGGCAGTGGCTTTGTTAGGTTTCTTTAAGCATAATTACAGTGTTACGAAAATAAGTTGGATCTGGCTTGATCAGCTTTCTTGTATTAAACCCGGGTAGGGTAGGTGGGATATAACAGATTAACTCATTTAAAACATCTCTTTTTTAACTTGAACACAGTAGTTCTAGATGTCTCCCCTGCTTCTCTGTAGGTCAGCTAAAGAAGGCAGATACCAAACTAAGTATGTGACACCCACAATTGCTTGAGAAGTTTACATTGTCAATGCTGGACTAGTTACAGAAGGTCTCTGATCAGCATTTTTAAAGAATAGGCAATCTACTACTTTTTCTACCACAAATGTAGCAACTTAATAAAGAATAGTAGTTTAATCGATAGCTCATTACTTAATATCACTATAAAATAGCACAAAAACATAGTATACATAAATTTATTACACCAAATTCTAGTCTCTCTTTTTTATACTTTTCAAAGCAATGAGGAGTATGATTTCAACAGTCTTCAAATAAAATAGCAACGTAGAAAATAATAAGCATAATCAATCATTGATCACATTATACATAATTTAATATATACTAATCACATATTTCATTTTCAAATAATGAACTTCACTCATGCAGAAAATTATTAATACTATCTTCACTAAGGTAATAGAACTATTTATCTAATGATTTGTCTGAGAATAAAGAACATGGAATCTAACATGAATCAAAAAGATGATGACCTCATTTAAATCTACAATTCACTTCAGTATTTAACTTAGGTTTTGGGATAGCTTCAAAATTCTGAAGAATAAGAACTTGTTTCTGACAACCCATTAAATCTAAAAACAAAAACCCTTAATCTAACATTGCCCTCAAAGGGTCATTTACTCCACTTCCTTGAATCTGGAAGATCTGAATTTTACCCACTACTTTGTAAATAATCACCTAAAATAGATGCTAGACTTTTTCTGTAAAACCCTATTTTATTCTTTTCCCTCAAAATGTTTGCTATATTTTAATTTGCACTTTTTTTCTTTTTCTCTTAGTGTCTCATTGTTTTTCTCCCAATTACAGGTTTATCTGTATCCCTTAAACAAGTAGTTTTCTAACTTGGGTTAACATTACTTTTATGTGAGAAGCCTTTAAAAAATATGTCAATACCTGTGTCACACCCTAACGTTCTGACTCATTTGGCTTGGGTAAGACCCAAAACTCTGTATCTTTTCAAAGCTTCTGAGATTTTTCTAATGCACAGCCATTGAGGAAAATTGCCTAGATATTCTAAATGCAATAGCCATAAATATCTAGAAAAACTATTTATTAAAACATCAGTATGAATAATAATCACTCATAACATAACCATATGCAAGACATAGCATAAAAAATAGAAAGGAACATTATAAAGAAAAAGGAAGAAAAAAATTCCTGCTACACATTTAAAATACAATAAATAATTTCCAATATAAACATTGTCATTAATCTTAATTTCCTATTCTTTTATTACCAGAAGCTTCTTGAACTAATTTTGCTGTGGTAATAATGCCTCTGTAGCTTCTATTTGCTAGCCAGACTTGTTTCTCTCACTCTGGGTTTGAGAGTATCTGGTGACAAAGTTCAGAGAATCAGGTTATACCTGGTTAAAAAAAAAGTGTCAAAGAGGAAATTGAGGCAGCTGTTGAGAAAATCAGGCACCCACTAACCCAGAAATACCTGGAACACTTTAGTAATTCTCAACTGCAGTTGCACTTTATATACTTCTGGAGTCCTTTGAAAAACTGGTGATACCCAGACCCCATTACCTCAGAGATCTGGAGTGGGTTACCTCAGAGATCTCAGGTGGGTTATCTCAGAGTTCTCAGTTGGGTTACCTCAGAGGTCTCAGGTGGGTTACCACAGAGATCTCAGTTGGGTTACCTCAGAGGTCTTAGGTGGCTTACCTCAGAGGTCTCAGGTGGGACTCATGTATTCCATACATTATAATCTCTCCAGGGGTTTGTCATGTGCAGTCAGAGTGGAGAACAACGGATTCAAGACAGGTTTTTAAAATCCTCCAGGTCATATGAATGTAGTCAATTTGTCATATCCCCACGATAACAAAATCTGAGGGACTCCCCACTGCTTCACACTTTCAACTCCCCTTTCTGACTCCCTTCATATTTAAGCAAAGGTTGCTCTTATTCATTTTGAACTTCTTTTAAAATTTTAAAACAACAGAGGTTTGGAGTAAAGAGTACTTTGATTTGTTACAAACCCTCTTAGTCAAAGAATAGCTTTCATCAGAGGAAATAGATATTTGGGATTTTGATCTTATGGTTATATTGTTTAATTTATCTTTAGTCACAATTCTTCGCAGTTTAAGTGTGCAAAACATCCTACATTATTCCTCAGAAGTAAGAAAAATGTAGCAACATGATGACAAATTACAAAGCTTCTTCTCTTTCTTCTAAACTATCCAGATGCAAATCACTTTATTAAAAAATCTATGATAATAATAATAATAAAAGCAAGCAAGCATACACACTATTATTATAAAGCACTATGTACAAAGACTTCTAAATATTTTTCAGATAATAATTCATTTAATCCTAATAACAACCCCATAATAAAGGTAATATTTCTATCTCCATTTTACAGATAAGGAAAGAGTGGCATGAAAAGATGAAATTTCTCAAGGTCACCTAGCAAATAGATTGCAGACAATCTGTACTCTAAAATCTGTGTTCTTCATTTCAATGGTGTATTGCCTCATGAGCATTAAGATTTACTTTCCTTGAGTAGACAGATAATTTGTCATATATTATGCTTATAATTAATGGGTTCAATCTTTGTAATCCAGTGAGATAATGCAACAGAAATAATATTTGCTTTTTATAGGATTTTTTTTTTTTCTAGCAATAAAGGTATCAGGTGCCTTGAAATCACTAAAGGCAGTCACAGGTCTTTGGAAAAATAGGCATATGCATGCTGGAATCAACTAGAAACTATCAGTTAAAAAAGTAAGTTATATCGGAGGCTCCTTAAAGAAAGAGGTACTTTGAGTAAACACTGGACAAATCTCCTTAGAAGAGTTGGTATATGAGTGCAAAGTTCCATTAGTTGGGGAAAAAGATGAGAATAAAAAAGTCCTTACATTTTTTTAAACAGTCTAATTTCTCTATAGTTTCAGAACAGGTTTTAAAATGTTAATCAATCAATGACAGCTCCCTTCAGCGAACAGCCTCTGAAAGTCAACCAATCAGCAGTAGACTTACTCTAGTGGAAAAGCTTCTAAGGCCTACATCAATCCACACCCATGCCTGTAATCCACATGCCAGTGATCTAAATGACACCAGTAGATTGCCTTGCTCGGCAAGATGCTGCCTGACTAACATAGCTCTTCCTTATTTCACTTTGTTTGGTTTCAAATACAGAGTGGTGATCTCTTCTTTCAATTTAGCATACAAAATTTTTTTGGTTTTAAATGTTTAAAACTGAAAGCTACCTGAACCTTAAAATGTACCCAGTAACAGCAATTCTGGGTGTATGATGTGGGACAAGTCAAACCAATGCTATAGTGCACCCATGGTAGCATGGCACCCATAAATAGGATTTCACCTGTGACCCAACGATGACATATGAAGAGCTGCCTCCCTGAGGATCCATGTGCAGGGCAATCTCCCCTTTCAGACGAGATAGGCAAGGATCCTTTCATGGAATCAAGGTGACCTTTAAATGGTCCTGGGTAAGGTAGGCCTCGTTGCATCAGGGAACATCATTTGTAAGACGGGCAGTCCCATCTTTGACATTAACACGACATGGTGCAGAAAAGCAAACAGTAGCCGGAGACTGAGCAGAGCAGGCTCCCATTTCTCCCTCCATTTGGGTGGAAAAGCTAGATATCTTTTGAAATATGTAAACCTTGAAGGCTTGGAGCAATTCAGCAAGAGAATCTTAAGAGGAGATGAGGAGATCTTTAAGAGGTTAAGGGTATACTTCCTGTTCCTAAGGCACACAGGTTCTCAATTAAATGACAAAAATAAGAGATATGCATGTATCTCAAGCTTGGAAGGAAACTTATGCTCAAGAATGTGTAGTGTTTCTATTTTATAATAAAATCCTATGGCTTCTCAGGGTACCATCTATAATTTCTTCTCAAAAAGGCTTGACTTGGGAACTTACTTAGATACATTATTTTTACATAACTTTGCATTTGTTGAATATCCACATTATTTTTCCCTATCATCACCAAATCCTTGTTGCACTTTTACATAAATTTTTATGTGCCAGTTTTATTTAATCTTCCCTAGGAATTATATACCTGAATACTATGAGCATTATAGTCCTAGTTTATCACATACCATTGCAAAAGAAAACAATAAAAAAACTTTCTAACTTTTTATTCACAATACAAGAGGGATCCCCCTAAACCAGACTTTGTTTATTAAAGTGTATTTATTCCTGTATGTTTAAACTTCAGTCATCCCCAAATAGTCTCCATTTAATGCAATACCCCCAGCAAGATGCTTTTTCTACTGTTCAAAACAGTTTTATGAACTCGTCAATTTTGATGCCTTTTAGTGCTCCTGCCATTTTTTTATTTCACTTTTTCCACACTGGCAAAACATTTCCCTTTGAGAAGTTGTTGTTGTCGTTTTCATCTGGGGAAACAAATGTTACTTGTGGCAAGATCAGGTGAATAGGGAGAGTAGGGCATAGGGTTCATGCCATTTTTGGTCAAAAACTGCTGAACACTCAGCGCAGTGTGGGCAGGGTTACTCATAAATCACTCATCATGAAATGGGCAAACACGCTGAAAGAATCTTAAAAAAAAAAAAATCACTGAAGTGGAACCTCCTCCTCTCATGGCAATACTAGCTGGTACACTGAAGCCCAATAGGTTCCTAGGTCACTTCCCTGGTGGGGGGAAGCCTGTACTACAGGGGCCCACCCTCCAAAAGACAAGTCTGGTTTTTTGGAGTGTTCCCCTACCTTGTATTTTGATGGTTCAAATTATGGAGCAAATCTGTATTAGATAAATTTACCATACAATGGCTTATTAGAAACAAGGGTGAATAATTAGGTCTATGATGTTAGAAATATGGCTAAAGGTTGCTATTTGTATGACATAAACATGGATCTCTTTATCATGCTATTTTCGCCGAATTTTCTGTTTAAAGTTTTGGAAATTAGTGCTGCTAATATCCTATAAAAATAACCACAATACCTAATCAAAGAAAATCCAGCTTATACTAGATGACTAATAAAGTATTATCCAATTGATAACAGTTATTAAAAATAGACACAAACTATAAGGAAGACATTACTTTTAACTGTTAAACAATGAAAAAGAATGGCATTAATAGAGTAAACATTAAAAGTTGAATTTAATAGTAGAATAAGTTAGAAAATATATTTGGTAATTACTTAGCTCCATTTCTGTGATGCTGTTTCTAGAAGATAATAAGCACTCAAATAAATGTTATCAGTTGCTATTTTTAGTTGTTGCTACTATTTATTTATTATTACTATTTTTTAATCCATAGCTATTGATGTGTGGCATATAGATGATCATATTTTAAAGTATGTCAAAAAATTAAGGCATTTCTTCTATTTAAAAATTCATATTTTTATGTTTTGTAATTTATGTTAAATGTTGTAGAGTTGTTTGTATATATTTGTATATGTGTGTGTGTATATGTATATATACATAGTGAATAGTCAAATCATTCTTTGTGTTGTTATTTATTTATCTTTAATTTTGCTATGATGCTCAAACAAAAAAGTTTGGAGACTTCTCGCCCAGAGGTAGTCTCACCTATATTCACATTAAAGTAAGCTCATGACGGTTCACCCTTTAGAAAACAATTACACTCTTTGCTATGAGTTAAAAGACAATTTTCGGTTTATAGGACGATAAATTGAATGTTGATGAGATAAAAGCCACTACCAATAAAGCAAACCCATAAGTCACCTAGACCCACCGAATCTGACCTGGAGCAGACAGCAGTGCAATGTGACCCATACGGGCAGCAGCCGTTGCTAGGCCTTCAGTGCCACAGCTGCCTGCCATTCAGCCGGTGAATGCGGCTTCCCTGTGAACTTGAAAACTCTTCCTGGCTCCCATAGCGGACTTCTCCAATGTGCCTGCGTACTGATTGGCGATCATGTGATAGGCGGTAAGCCAGTGCACCAGTGGATGGCAGGTCTAGATCTCATTTCGCTGGGCATTTCTCCTGAGGCTCATGGCCAGAAGCTCAAACGCCCAGGTGAAGTGCCCAGTAAAGTGCTCACACTGCAGGTATGTCTGTTTGGTTTTGAAGGGTGTGATTCATTGCTTACACAAATGAATTAAAACTGAATTTTATTTCCATTATTCACTCTCCTTTAGCCACCACCTCCACCACTAATTATAGACATATTCCCAGCTTTAGCTGCTTGGCCCTGAAGGCAATTGAATTTGGAACTCCTGTGACTAATCTGCAAACCACAGGTGAGAGGGAGTTTGTCCATTTCATTCACCACTCAATATTTGACACCTACCAGAGTGCCTTACACATTGTAGGCTATCATTAACATTTGATGAAACAAAAAATGTATAAATCAATAAGTGGCAGTCTTGTATTCAAATTTTCGGAGTGATCAGCAGAGGGTAGGTAAAATTTGTACATGCCCATCCTAATAATCTTTATATCCCTTAAATATGACCATTACTTGTTCCTATTAAATATGGTAAATGAATGCAAATTAAGGCAGACTAAGTTGGCTGTGCTACCAAATTATAAATGCCAGTTTCTGAGCCATGGAGGTAAAAGTTACCAAAAGGCCCAAGATTATTATTTTTTGTGGTTGCACTCAGCATGTAAGATATTGCTCTGAAAGAAAAGTAACACACAGATGCACTGGCATCTGTCATATCCTTTATAATAATAATAATCTCAGAGAGAGAGAGAGAAAGAGAGAGAGAAAGAGGGAGAGAGGGAGGGAGGGAGGGAAGGAGGAAGGCAGAGAGAAATGGAAAAAGAGAATTCTTAACAGCTGAGATGAACAAAGCTAAGACAAAATCCTTTCATTGGTACAAAATCTGACAGGCATTATTTCTTATTTATGAGTGGCTCCAGGATAGAGTGTGAAACCAAGAGAGATTATTGTTATCAACTTTTCTTTGTAATGGACTAGCCTATGATATTGCGAACTTAGATCAATGGCTTTTGGAAACAACAAAACTTTTTCATCACATCACTCTTTTGAAACATTTCTATTGCTTAAAAACACAGAATTATTTTTAATCCCAACGTTGTACATGATCTAGAAATTTCATTTGCAAAACTGAGGAAACATATGCTTCCAGGGAAGTACAAAATGATTGCCTCTTTCTAATACCTGAGGTAGTAGCATGATAATAACTGTGTAAGACAACTTCTCCCTTCTCTCAAAATAATTACGGCTCTCTAGAATTCAGCATCTGTGCTACCAGATGTTACTGTCAAACACGTAAGCAATGGGTTTGAGCATTGCACAAGCCTGGCCCGCTTCCAAGAGTCTTTGTCTGAATACCTCAGCCGAAGCAGGTGGCTTTCTGGAGTCCAAGATTTTAAGTACCACACCACACTAATCCAGTTCCATAAAGAGAAAATGGTTTTCTCTAATGATGGATTGAATCTGTTCAGGGTCAAGCTACTGCTTTGGTGCTGATTGACATTTTTATAGCTACATTTTAAATGAAAGGAATGAAAACTCTAACATTTAATATCACTACTAGAAGAAAAAAAAATAATTATAAGCCAAAAGTGTGTCACCATTTTTCTTCAAATATATGACAACCTGCTGTCATGGCAACTAACCAAATGGTTTTAGATGAAAGGAAAGCAAATATTATTCTTAGAAAAATATGTAAAGTTAATGTTTTAGGTAGGCTATGATAGATTAGTTACATGATGCAGTCAGTCTTAGGAAGACATTAAAATGTTGATTAGGAGATGTGCGTTTTTATGAAGTATTTAGTAAAAGTAGAGGCAGAGGGGCAGGGGGAGGGGGGCCGAGGGAAAAAGTGGGTGCAATTCTTAAAATTTGAGATAGTTCTTTCATTTTGATGTTAAATAGGCCTCAATTTATTAAATAGTGATTCTTGAGCATAGTTCCATTTTTCTTGTTTTTAGTAAATTAAAAGTTGGCAATCACAAAAAAGTTTTGCAGAATTTAAATGTAAAATACCTATTTTTCACTAATGTTTAGGGACAGGTTTGCTTTTCTTAACTACAAATTTACTTCAGAATATCTTAGTTGATTTTTCTTAAAATAATGCCATAGACAAAAATAGTATATTTTCCCAGAAAGATCTGCATGAATGTAAATAATTTGAGGACTGTATTAAAATAAAGTCATTTACGTCTTATGCATTTTTTAATTAAAATAAGTGATCCATTTCAGATGTTGGAAAAAGAGTATGTACATATGTATGATGCCAGTAAGTCATACTTTAATTAGATTTCATTTTAAAAATCTATCTTTCCTTTTTCAGAAAAAAGAAAAATCAAACTTTCCGTTTTGTATATAGAAGGCGAAATAGTCAAGTAATTGGTTTTCCTACTACTATTTTGTCATCAAATAGTTACAGTGAAAAACACACATGATAAAGGAAAATAGTAACTTTCAATCTTTTCATTATTTTTTCTACTCAGTTCCTGTGATTGACGCCATTCACAATCAACTTCCTCTGGCACACTATGTTATGCGCTTTACTTTGTGAAGTAAAGTAGTACTCTGAATTTCATTTTAACTCAGATTTATCTATCTTTTTCTTCTGCATTCCTCACTATTAATTATTGTAACTTGCCAGTTACTTATTAGTAGTCCCACCAGAGGGCAGACAGAGGAAAGCTCAGAATATAAAACTCAAATAAGCACAATACTTATATTTATTCATCTTTCCATAAAAGCTGTGAAAGAGGGGGGACAGTACATATTTGATGCTTATTTCAGACCATTTTGCAATATTTTCAATAGTCTTTCTCTTGTCTCTCAGCAGACCAGACCTTGCTTCGCTTCTTAATCTAATAGTTCCCAAAATAAATTTTAGTGCAACTGAATTTATTTTGTGTGAAGATTCTTTAAGTGTCAACAGACATACATGGGCCAAATTTAAAATCAAGACAAATTACAATAACAAGCCAATAGGGAGATTTCAACTGGGTAAATTTTTCACTGTTCTGTGGAAACCACAAATCACACTTATTACCAAATGCAATACGTGTCACATTTTCTACAATGAAAATTCTCACAAAGGTGAAAACAGAATTATATTAATCCAATCCATATATTACAAAAACACAAAAAACAATTTCCATAGTCACAGGAGTGGGTCAGTACTTGATTCTAGCTATATGTCTGAAATGATAAAAAGGTTTATTGACATTTGTCAACAAAGAGTACACTTCAAAAAATTTTCAAAATTCTTCGAAATGATTAGAAAAATTGTTCTAGGATATCTTTTACAAGAAGTTTTAAATAATATAGTTATTATAAGGAATAGTAAATTATTGTTGCCAAAATAATTACTTTCATGCAAAATTAGTAGGGACCATGAATTTTTGCAATACTAATAATTCAGGTGAAAAACCACAGAGGAGTATCAAGATAGCAACACAAAATTTAATGCTTAAATAATCACCAAATCAATCAAGAACGAGTTCCCTTGGTTCAATACTACTTCTAAATATCTTTATCTTTAAGACTAAATTCATAAATCCAGGCTCAAGAAAGGTCAAATGAAAACAGAAAACAATCATATTTTCCTTCTGGTAAGTTTTATCCATTGCTTTTCAAGCCTATAGAAATATAGAAGAACAACTCTGTTAATTTAGAAGGCAACCTGAACAAAGTCCTTAACACAGAGGTCTGTTTGTGGGTTTATATTTATTGACTGCCATGGTTATGTAGGTACACAGGAAAGTAGAAATTTCCCTAAATCGAACTGGAAGAATAGGAGCCACCTACAAAATTAAAAATCAGATAGCTTAAGAAAGTGTTACTAATCAATGGGCACTGCAGATATTGCTGTAGAGGAGGTGAATGGACACTGCTCTATGTGAGTCATCAAAACTGGATATATGTTTACTAAGGAAATTTTAACACCACCTAAATGAAGAATAAGGGGTGCACGACAAATGACCCTGCCTGTTGGCAAATGCTAGATCCCTTCCCCCTGCCAAATCCTTCTCCATCCAAGGATGAATTAACATTTAAAATTTGATTTGTATGAAAAAACAATACAGAAAATTAAAGGAAGAGGAGTGTGATGATAAATAAAGAGAAAGGATGTTTTTGAGGGGAAAAAAGATTTGTTACAAGTAACGATTTATTTTTAAAATATTTTATTGAAGCCATGCAAGATTACAAAATCAATTTGAAATCTCATATGAGATGAAGAAGTTACCAGACTGAGATGCAAAGAATGCCTGTTAAAAGAGTAAAAATTACAAGACATCTGAAAACGCAATGGCAGAGTTAAAATCAGAACTGAAGATATTCAATACCAGATTGGCACGGGAGGAATATCAGATCAGGGATTTAGAGAATAAATCTGGGGAGCTCTCCAAAAACATTGAAGTATGCCAAGCAGCACACAAAATACTGTGTATAGCACATGTATAGAATAGTATAGTACCTGCATGTGAAAAGTACATCTACAAGAAAAAACAGAGGAAATATTCAAAGATCCTAACAGTGGCTGCCTCTGGATTTTGTAGTCATGACAGAGTTTCACTCTTATTCTTTATATTTTTCTCAACATAAAGAGATAGTATGTATTACTTTTATAATCAGAAGAAAAAATCATGTAAAAGCTCAGCTACACACACACACACACACACACACACACACACACACGTATATTTTAGTAATATTCATTGATGAATAGGCTTTTTCTATCATAGCCAATTCTATTGTCCGGTCAGTCTTAGATTGGAGCGTTTGTAAAGCTGCTACATTTAAATTACAAGAATGAAACAATTAACCTAAGTATTCTCAGTGACTTTTTCTCTTTCCCCCCTTCAACCATGCACATTTAAAATTCCATGAAGCTGGAACTTAGAATTAATTCTAGCTTGTAATATCATGGCATGCTGTTTCTTGGTTTACATCATTCAAAGATAGTGTTTTATGGCCTTTAATAATTTAAGAGGAAATGAAACACAATAATCTGAAAAAATTAGTCCAGTGGTATATAATATTTTCTTACTCTTTTATATTACTTTAAACTATTTTAAAAGTTCTTTATGTTTTTGCTCAGTTTCTACTAATTATCATTTAAGATAACTGTCTTTAATTCAAATTTTCATGAAGATAGAAAAACGTTCTACAGTCATGCATACAACGATCTAGCATGATGGAGTAGAGGGAACACCAGCTTGGAGTTAATCTTGGCCCTGCTATTTACTGACTATATGTCATTGGGCTAGAAGATAATCATTCTGCGTGCAGCTTTTACATCATTAAAGAAAAAGAAATCTAACTGCTTTGGGGATTTAGTCCCCAGATCCTTGTGGAGTGCTTTCCATGTGCCCGACAATGTTCTATTTACAGTGATCTTAGGATTTAATGAATTAATTTCTATAAAGCATATTTACCACTTTTAAAAGCACCTCCCTTACTCTATATTAGTTTCTTTATACAGGTGACTTGTAAATATGAAGGCTAGATTAATTTTTTCTTTCGTTTTCCCAACATTAACAATGAAATCTCTGGAACTTTCAATATCTAATTTACCTTGAGATGCCAAACAAATTCATGTTGTTTTTGTCAGTTTCTGATGACTGGCACAGGGCAGAGTTAGCAGTTCTGCAGCTAGCCTGTTTTCAGATATGGCGAAAACTGTAACCTGGTTAAAATTTCTTCAGAGGGCAAATTGGTTTTCAGAATCAAGGGAAATAGCCACTGCTGGTGTCTAGCATATATTATTGCAACTTATTTTTGCATGAATTAACATAGTTGAATATTTAGGTGCACTTTGACATGGAGAATATTTATGGAGCACCAACTGCAAGATGGACACTATTAGGGATTATGCATATGAGTGTGTGTGTGTGTACACTTGTACTTAATTTGTCAATCCTGGCTATGCTCCTTCAAGACAAATGGTACACTTTTGTGGATGAAGAGATTGAGGTAAGGATCCTGCCCAGAGTCAAATAACATATTGTGACAGTGTCAAGTGCCATAATTTTGTAGTCCGATATCTTAGGCTCTAAGGCCTGAATTATTGCCTTCAGAAAAAAAGAATAAAATTATCCAATTTAAATATATATTTCAAAACAAAGACTTTTAAATATATACCTCATCATGCATTATTTGAAAAGCTACAATGTGGCAGAAAGAACAAAAATATTCTACAGTTGAGATGAAAAGGCATCTAATGACAGGTATTCATATCCCTCTTTAAATAGAGTTTGACGTGCTAAAATACATTTAAAATAGCCAAAATCATGTGAGAATCAAATATTAACGAAAGATTTATCATCCTTATAGAATGAAGAGAAGCCATATAACCAACTTGTCTCTATAAAATACTGGATGAAATAGAACTGAAAATATTACTTGACATAGGCTGTGGTTCAGTAAATCTGGGATATATTATTTAAATTATATTTTGAAAAAAGAATTAAGGCTATAGAGAACATTTTGAAAATTATATTTTGAAAAAGTAATTAAGGCTATAGAATATGTGGGGGAAATGTGGATGCAGACTCCTGGTTCAAATCTGAGTTCTGTTCCTTAGAAGCCTAAAGCAAATTACTTCACAGTCCTGCGCCTCAGTCTTCTCATTTGTAAAGTGAAGATAATGGCACTACTTCATAAGGTTGTTGAGAGGATTAAAATAAAATAGATAGTAACATACATAGTGAGATCTCAATAAATGTTAAAAGTCAGGGTATTATGTCTACAAATAAGCAAAACATAATATTTGGAAAGCAAAACATGAATGATTCAAATTGCACATCATTCTAAATGACATAGTAATCTAAACCATCTTAAATTTAACAAAGGCATTTGCCATGTTGTTTAATTCACTGAAGCCCATTTCTCAGACTCTTTGAACAAATGAGAAGTGATTAAATTTATTCAAAGAGGATAAGACTAGTACTGGACTGAATGTATTGCTATAACTACAAAATACTGCTTTTCAGACATATATTGAGAGTTTAACCTGTGCCATCCATTGTGCTCAGGGCACAGGGTGGGGGGCGGTCTAAGAGTAAATAAGACCTCAGGAGCTCATGAACTAATCCTGAAGACAAAAATGCAAACATCTATAGTGTTTTTAATTGAGGCCATGCTTTTACATATTCAGAGAAAACAGTGACATCCAAATGTTCTGTGAGGGATGTTGAGGATTCTCCTCCCCAGATTACATCTTTGTCTGTGTCTGCCAATGCCTAAAATACCTAAAACATCTGAATAAAAAGGCAAAGTTACATAATAAACATTCTCTGAAAGCAGAACACATTAAACCATTAAATGCTTAGCTCAAGATTAGTTTATTTAATTGATTTGTAAGAGTGGAGAGAAACTGGGATAAATATCCTCACCACTGTACACTCAGCTCAGTCTGTGTAAGTATGTCTGCTACCCAGTTTGAGCACTGCCGTCTGTTAAACAACATGGTAACTTTGCTGGAGTTGCTTATGAAATGTATAGATTTCTTTTTTTTTTTAAGTTGTGGGGTACAAGTCACGACTGCGTGCATGACCAAGAAATGTATAGATTTCTATGTTGTAATATATGTTTAATATTTTTTAGCATAGTTCATGTTGGATGTCTCAGTCAAACCTTGTTACTGCTGCTGTTACTTCTTGTTCATGGAATCATAGACCTTCTACTCTCTCTGCCTGACACCTCCTTGTCTTCATTTTCTTTTCTGTGACTACACAGGCTACATATTTACCATTTGAATCTATCTCTTGTCTGCATTCTCAGTCACTTTTTGCTTCATCTGCCTGACAGATTCCCTCATCTTAGATTGCAACAATGGGTCACCCAACCCATATCTGAACTAGACCTGCCAAGTACTGATGAAAATAAGAGTCACAAACATTATCAGGTTGATAACACATTTTGCAGCATGTGCTCTTCAGAAGCAAGGAGAAACCAGATGGTTATTAGGGAGGTAACTTTCTGCATCCAAAGCAGACTCTGATCAGGTTGACAATTGAAGTCCATGTACTGAAGACACTCCCCATAGCTGGGCAGTGATTCTTCCTTGAAGGGAATCTGGGTGATATACCTCCATATCTACCATATCATATTTTTATGCACTCTATTTATAACTTTATCATCCATGACAACCTGAAATCTTTCTATGATCCCATAGTTAATTCAAATCCCACTTAAACTGTTTAGAAAAATTTTCCACTCTGCTGAAACCTACCTGCCCCAGGGTTTGCTCTCTTTCTGCCCATCCTCAGTAAATGATTTACTCCCGAGAGGAAATGTAAGGTATCGGATGGGAACACTCCCAACTTGTGGCACCACACTTGTATACTTATCTGCTCCCACACTTTCCCTCTGTTTTCTTCTGCTAAAACACTTCAATAGCTATCCCATTTTCACATAGGTCCAAACTTCTTCACATGTCTGATATTCCCTTTTTCATCCAGGCCCCTATCTCCCCATCCTTCCTGACATCACTCCCTTTTTTCACATTTTCCTCTAGTCAAGCTTAGTGCTTTAGTTATTGCAAGTCACCATGCTGAACGTTCTTCACTTACCTCATTTACTGAGCGAATTACAACTGTTTTTTTTTTTTTTTTTTGCATTTCAGACAATTTCTCAGCTAACTCTCACCCCTTTTTATCTGTGTCTATAGCACTCTGTCCCGCCTTAATCATCCACTTATAACAGTATGGTGTAGTTGCCTGTTTGTTGTTCCCAGTAGACTATAAGCTCTTGGAGGGCAGGGACATGATCTTACATAAATAGCTCATTATCTAATCCCACATGAAAACCTGACTACAGACAGGCATTCAATATTTCTTTTAATGAATGGTTACCATTATAACTTGTGCTCACTGAGGGCCAGAACTGAGTTAGGTACATGGAATACATCAGCTCACTTAATCTTCACAAGTATCCTACCAGATGGTCATAATTATCATTCAGAAAATAAGCATTGGGGACTTTAATCCAGTGTCTACAGTCCTAATATAGGTAAGAGACAAAGCTAAGACTCCAACCTAGATTTGACAGATTGAATTTAAATGCCTTTGTTTATTTTCCTCTGTAGACAACAAGCCAAGCCCCTCTGAGACAGTCATGTCCAATCTATTCATATCATTTAATTTATTCATTTGTTTATTCATCAGCACACTGTGCCTAACCACCCAATGAGCCCTAAGTAAATATCACTTGACTGAATGATAAATTGTCACCACTTTTATCATTGTTGCTTCTTCATTAGAGTTTTTGTGTATTGCTTTTGACCCAGCTACAAAGAGCATGAAAATAATTTGCAATGAGCAATTTTTAAGAAATTATTTTTACTGTAGAGAAATGAAAATTGAAAACTAATGTAATCTTCAAATATGAGAATCAATATAATTTGATGATAAGCACCTATTCTTTGTTTCAACTGAAGATAGGGCTAGAGGTAATGAATTTGAATTATAGAAAGAACGAGTTAAGTTAGAAGTTGAACATTCTCTCAGTATGAATAATGAAATACAAGATGATACCAAGGAAAGATATATGAATCACCACGTACATAGTAGCATTTGAGAATAATGTTGATAGAGAACTATCTATTTGAATAACAGAGACATAGGAAATAAATAACATCTTCTAGGCTTATGATTGTACGTCCCCATCCTTTTTATCTGATAATGATGACTTTTGCATTTCTAAGAAAGATAAAATTGTATGTATAAAGAGGGGGAAAAAAAAAAACTTTCCACAACTCAAATTACAAGGTATAGAGGAATTCAAACTTCTTTCTTCCAGTAAGTCACTTTTTCAGGCATAAAGATTCAATGCCACATTTTATTTTTTATGATTACCAGACAATGATCAATTTTAAAAAGGGAAGCAGTAATTGTCAAGGAAATGAATAAACCTGAGTGTAAATCTATCTCCTTCCTAAATATCATAGTGTATACCTTCCAAATATTTAATCAAAATATTTTCTCAAAAATCTAATTTCCACTAGGAGACATTTCAGACAAAATATCTCTGATTGTCAGAGGGTAAGATTTGTATTTGTTTTTTATGTATCATTGAATAGAAAATCTCAAAAAGAGAAAAATATTTCACTTCTTTCTATAAAATACACTTAAAACACCTAATATATGCAACCCTTGGGTAAAATTTTTGTAAAAATAAAGAAAGGAAAACAAAAATAAAATCTCCATTATTTTTATATACTCATATTTTTTTCAAAGCCTGAAAAACATTTTCTAGTCCTTTAGTGCAATTTACCTACTCACATACCGTAGATTTAAAAGCAAACTGTCAATAGCAGTTCATATTCATAATTCCTTATTTTTATCCAAAAAGATTTTTTAAAAATCCTTTCCTTTATCTATATTCAGAAATACTCTGTAGCTAGGAGCAGTTGCATGTACCTTTATTTACAGCTACTTGGGAGGCTGGGGAGGGAAGATTGCTTGAGCCCCAGGAGCTCAAGTCCAACCTAGGCAATATAGTGAGACTTTATCTCCAAAAAATAAAAATAAAAATAAATTCTGTAAAGAAAGCCATTGTGTGTGTGTGTGTGTGTGTGTGTGTGTGTTTGCAAGTTTGCAGCAAACCCATTTCATGTAAAAAAAAATCTTATCTCTCTTTTTTTTTTTTTAAGAAAGCAGGATTTATTGAGAGGATAGAAAAGCTCCCACAGGGAACCCAAGGAGGTTGCCCAAAAATCTTATTTTTATTGAAATTAATCTTAAGGTATCCCATCAAAACTCAAATGTTTGGGTACTAAAATATTTACATTTTATGATCTGTGCTACCCAAAACACTGCTGGGGTGTTACATATTATATTAATATATACTATAATATGTAAACCTTAAAAATCCAAAACATGTGGATTTAAAATAAACCTCACCCCAAGGGTTTTGGAGAAGAACTTGTGGATCTGTGTCTATAGGTGGTTTGCCTGTGATCTAAACTCACTCTTCTCAGCGCCAATTCACTGTTTGGTAGATTCTCTTTGTTTGCATATCTCTGCATCTAGCCTTCTAAGACAGTCTGTTGGATCCTCTCTTTGACTTCGTAAACCTCGGTGTCCCGTCTTCTCTAGATTTACCTTTCTTTTTGGTATTGGTTTCCCACTCCATCCTCTGCCTTGAAACTCCCCTCACTATCCCCAACAAACTTGAAATCCTCTAGGTGTGATCTTGTACCCCCCAAGAGCCGACATTTGGAGAGGAAAAAAAAATTTTTTTTTAATTGAGGGAAGTTAATAAAGTGATAAAGTGCTCTTTTGGAAGATGGTGTTTGACATTATTTTGATTAGGATATTTTAAAACTGAGTCAATTTTTTGTCATGTTAATCCCACTTGCGGGAACTAGTCTAAAGAACAATCCTAAATATGAAATATATTTTGTGCACAAAGTTATATATAGCAGTATTATTTGTAAGGTTGAAAAAGTGGTGATAATTTACATGCAAAAAATAAGGAGGGGTTAAACAAATTATGGGATGACACTTTATAGTACAACATGCAACCGTTATAAATAATAATTACCAGGAATAAGTGAAAATATAACTAGAAATAATGTGTTCTAAAAGTCTAATGATATAAAGTTAGGTTAAATAAATTGGTGAAAATAATATATATAGATGCAAATGCTTAAAAAACTATATGTACTTGTGCAAAGGAAACATATCAATCAGTGTGCTAATTGTGGTAGAACTAATGGAGATATATTTTATTTTCTACATTTATGAATTTTTCAATTTTTTCCATAATGGGAAATTATTATTGAGTGATAAGGAATATTTTTCTTTAATATAAACAAAAGACACAGGCTTAAGACTACTAAATTTTATAATACAATGTGTCATCTTATAAGGGGCCAATTTCAGAGAATTCTATTATTAAGTTTCCAGAACAAAAGCTTAACTGAGGGTTCATGAAGGGAATTGTATAACGTGGACATTTATTTTCGCCCACTAATGATGTATCTACCTTTTCTTTTTTCAAAAAATTATATTAGTTTGCCAAGAGTTATTTTTAAAACTAAAGCCTTATTTGATGAATCATTTCAAGTAAATATCATAATTTTTATTGACTTGTGAAAATACAAGGTCACTGTGACCTCTTAACTGCCAAAGATGGTAATCACACTAGACTCTTCAGAAAGTAGAAATCTGCTAAATAGTGTTGCCCTACATCAATCAAGCCTTTAATTGGTAGCAGTTTTTAAAATATGAGGTCATTTTTGAAGAACAGCCTCATTACTGTGAAAATCCCATTTAACATCTTCAGGGAAGAAAGCTGGATTTTGATTTTACTCTTCAAGCATGCTTATAAAAAAATGTGCGTCACAATTCTGCAATATTAGATGTCTTAAAGAGGAACAAACATAAAGCTGTCTCTGATCCTCTCACCAGCCTGCTAAACTTTTGGTCCCCTAATCAATCCTTCAACCTATCCCTGGAACTACTTACCTACCACCTACAGCCTCAGTGCCACCTTACCCTGTCCTTCCTATCCAGATTGGATAGGTTGAAGGATTGATTGGTGGATATTTGGTGTTAGCATGTCCAGTGGCCATTTAAACTGGACATGCTGACATCAAATATCCACCAGACTGTGATAACCGCCTTGATTGTTCTTGCTTTCCTCAAGTTACCTCCAAACTCTTGGTCCTACATTCTGAGTTGTATCTTGCCTCAGCTTTAGTGGCTGTGTTTTTTTAGCTTTCTTGTCCTCTTGGACTTCAATGACATAACTTTGGCTCCTTCAGAACCCAGGAGCTTTGGCTCATTTGATACTCTGGTTCTGCATCTCACCTTATCTTCCATCTCTTCACCCTAAGGAGTTGTTTCACGATGGTTATCCACTAAAAGCTGTGCTTTTTAGTTACCTGCTCTTGCCCAGTACTGTCATTCCTTTCCCCATAAGACCGGACTTTTGGTCCAACAATAGTTTTCATTCATCTTCAATGTCAGTGTTTGTTTCCAATGTCTAATATGCTGCTATAATGAGCTTCTCGAGGATTATTCTTAACACTTTTCTCTAGAACTGATTATTACACTTGGTTCCTAAAACTGTGCTCTCAGGCCAACTTCCAAATTTTCTGGTGTTTATTATAGTAATACGTACTTATTTTCTTGATTTCAAATTTCTTATCAAATACCTACTTTTCTCTCACATTAGCTCCTGCTTTTCTGCAGTTACTGTTCATATAATCTTCCAGGATTATCTTCTCTGATCTGAGAGATACTGTTATCGCCAGCATCTGGACTTTATTGCTATGGGCTTCTTGATATCATTTGAATTTACATTTTGAAATCTACATTTTTTTTTGACTGATTTTTTTCACCAGCAATTTTTAAATCATTTTATTTGACCAACTTGGTGATGTTTATTAAGAACTATCATATGCGGCCAGGCACAGTGGCTCATGTCTGGAATCCCAGCACTTTGAGACGCAAAGGTGAGAGGATTACCTGAGCCCAAGGGTTTGAGACCAGCCTGGGTAACTTGGCGAGACCTCGTCTCTACAATAAATTTTTTAAAAAAATTAGCCAAGCTTGATGGTACACATCTGTGGTTCCAGCTACTTGAAAAGCTGAGGTAGAAGGATCACCTGAACCTAGCAGGTTGAGGCTATGGTGGCTGTGAGCATGCCACTGCACTCCAGCCTGGACAGCAGAGTGAAACTCTGACTCAAAAAAAAAAAAAAGAAATTATCATATGCCAGCAAAAAATCTTACTATAAGGTTTACACTGTTGGTTATTTACACATGTTTACTATACACATCTGTATTTATACATTTTTGTGTACATATTACTCCTTGAGAGGATCCTAGGGATCTTAGCAAGAAAAAAATTCAACGATTTTTCTATCCCTATAAAAAGTTATATATGTCCTCATCCATCTTCCCAACACAATTAATTATCAATTTTCTTGGCACGTATGTTAAATGGTTTTGAAATAAACCTCTCACAGGAAATGATGATGCTCTATTAGAATTCTTTGCATTAACTGAGAATTAACTCATTCCTTCCAGTGGAGAAATGTGGTCTCCAGAACATTTATGGGAATTGTAATAATGAGAATTTAAACCACTGAGGGATACTATTTTTTTTAACAAACTTATTAATTGTATAATAATAGGACAAGAGCCAGACATCTGTTAATAAAGACCTACAGACAACATAAGGAAAAAATTAATCTATATCTCAATTATATGAAAAGAGAAAATGTCAAAATTTACTCATCAATTCATGTAGGATGTCATGTTTTCATTCTATGTAGTTATATTTTACATCTTATAATTTGAACTATAACATATATGTATAATTATTTTAAACTGATTTATGTTTTATTATTCTAATGAAATGTATAGGCATTTTTGAAATAAATTTTCTTCAAGTCAGAACAAAGAAAGTACACAGGTGTTCATGGTCTCAATAGGGTGGGGCAATGTTTAAGGACTTTGATTATACCATTGAGTTTTAAGTTATTCCCTGCTCAATATCATCACATTTTATCACCCTTATGTAATAACCTCACCCCAAGCCCTCAGAAGTTTTATTAACTATTTAAAATGCAGACAGCATTTGTTTTCTACTCCATTTTTACTCAGTGTGTCTTCTGATGCTATTAAGTTGAGAAAATAATCTTTAGGTGTCAGGTATATTGAGGATTAGAGATACTGGACGCCAAGTACCAGGCACACGGGATCAGCATATTGCAGCTGTTGCCATTTCTGAGCTCCAAAGCAGTCATGAGAAGGAAACAAAAGGAAGCGGGGCAATTGACGTCATTCATCGTGAACTAAATGATAGCTTGTGTGACTGGTATAGTCACTTTGAAGAGATAGAACAGAAACATGTGCACATCTAACTCTGCAATTGGAATATAAAAGCGGCAAGTATAGGTTAAACTTTGCAACAAGCTGCACCGAAGCTATTTGTCTAAAACACATCCTATCCTACAAGAGAGCTCAGTTTCTTGATTGGTATCTTACATGACACTCAAGTACATACGACAAGATATGAGAAGAAAGAAACCAAATCAGAACAAAATAAACAAACTGGGATTGCAGACAAACCACGCACACATGGAAGGCATACTCACTGCAAATATGTGTGTATACAGAAAAACCAAGAGTCATGCCAGATGGATAGTTATCTAGAAAATTAACAACTTTTATTGTGCACTTAGGACGATGCCAACAAGCTGCCTGATATTTGGGCTCATCATTTAATCTTTCTCACCTTTGGCTCCATCATCTAAACGTATACATATTCAAATAAGACATTCAAAATCAGTTGCATTTGTATACACTAATGACAAATTATCCAAAAAGAAAATTAAGAAAACAATCCCATTAATGACAACATCAAATAGAACAAATACTTAGAAATAAAGTTAACTAAAGAGGTGAAACAAGCCGGGCTCGGTGGCTCAAGCTGTAATCCCGCGCCTTGGGAGGCTGAGGTGAGTGGATTGCCTGAGCCCGCGTGTTCGAGACCCGCCTGGTCAGGCGAGACCTCATCTCTACAATAAATCAAAAATCAGCCGGGCGTGGTAGCGCGCGCCTGTAGTTCCAGCTACTTGGAAGGCTGAGGTGGAAGGATCGCCGGAGCCCAGCAGGTCGAGGCTGCGGTGGCTGGGAGCGGCCACTGCACTCCAGTCTGGGTGACAGAGTGAGACTCCAACTCAAAAAAAAAA
>CAUYQG010134297.1:0-30098 GCA_963574415.1 Tarsius wallacei | reverse complement strand
CCGGCTAATTTTTTGATTTATTGTAGAGATGAGGTCTCACCAAGTTGCCCAGGCGGGTCTCGAACCCGCGGGCTCAGGCAATCCACTCACCTCAGCCTCCCAAGGCGCGGGATTACAGGCTGAGCCACCGAGCCCGGCTGTCTTACAGTTTATTAACCTTGGCTCCAATGCATACGTTGAATAATAGAATAAACATTCTTGATATCCGATATTCCAAGAAAGCCTTCTGGATGTGCAGGGTGATTTCTCATGGATGCCAGCTTTTTGATAAATAATAAACTGTAGGAAAAGTTTCAGAAACAGTGAGGGTTGAGTAGGGGTAGATCCATGTTTTTTCACTTATAATTGAGAGTAGGAGTGGGTAATTTTTTTTTTTTTTTTTACAAAAAAGAATATAAGCATTAACATTTTGCTTTTGTTTATTTTATAAAATTGCAAAACCTTGTGAACTTATGAGTTGGATTCCTTGCCAGGACATGGAAGTCACCACTGATTGAAGGGTCTGAAGCTTAAGCTTTATTGCTTCATAGCAAATCCACCTCTGGATAGATGAGATGAGAAAACATATAGGAAGAACAGCTGTCAGGAATTAATGTCATCCTGATTTCAAATAGCATGTTAGTGAAAGCTGCTTTTGAGACTTCTGGTATTTAGAACCTCAAGATGGATGGGGTGGAAAAGAACCCTATATTTATTGTACTTCCTTTCTCTCTTCTGGGAGTGGATGGTCTAGCACATTTTAAAATTTTATTTGCAGGCTGATAAACGTTTTATGAATGTTCACCTGTCTATAGGCTTAGAATGAGCTTGCTGCTTGTTTTTGCTGTTCTCTTGACCAGAATTTCCAAGCAGGAGACTATGACGGCATTTCAAAGCAAATAATTCACAGCCTGGGCTTGTGTCAAGCTCTCTTGGAAATATCTTCTTCTCCTGCATAATTGACATTCAATATGCTTTCATATGGCAACAGACTGAGTAAAAATCCTGGAATTGATGCCAGTGTGCTAATATTACTTTTAATTGCTTTCGCCTGTGCTTTTGGTCACCTTTCAATAAGAATTTAAGAGATCAGTCCCAGGAATGATCAAAATGTCCTCTTCTCATTTATTGTTTTCAGCAAGAATAACTACATCTACATTTGTTCACCAAAATCTAAGTCACTAAGTAACTTTTTAATACTTAGATAAGTAAATTTAAAAGAAATAAGAGAGGCAGGGTACCAATGTAACTGGTTGGTTAACTGTTTAAGGAACGGATTGAGCTGAAAGATGATATTGATGAATCTGACAGTTTCTAAAAGTCTTGAATGTATTTATACACGATTAAAAACAGTAAGGTTCCTAAGAGAGCCTGAGGTGCCTAATATTTAAGATTCATGGCAAAAAAGACCACCATTCTCTTTTTTGTGAATGTATTTATAGGGACAAGTATTAATACTTTCTTTTGTCAGAACGTAGCTGCATGATGGCTTAATATCTTGCTTTAGATGTGATAAATAATAATTGTGCTAATAATACAATAAATGACAAAGTGGTCTAGGAAATATACCAAAGGTTTTTCTCATCTCTCTAGTACGTTTTTGTTTCTTTGCTTGGTAATCATTGATAGAATGACTGGAATGCACAATATATGGAAAAGTCTAATCTATTCTATTTTTCCCCAACTCCATTTCATGTACCAAATTACTTCAAGGTTGTACATATAAGCACTTTTCTGTAACTTGGCTGCCTTCTTTCCAAGGTGTGTCTTCCTTAAAAATATCTATAGTTTAAAAAAATCTATAAAATGTGGCAGAGCTCAATGTATTAAGGAGGGGACACATAGGAATTTTGTCTCTACCAAATAGGGTATGAGAGTTCAAGCATGTTTTGCATGACTGTGTGCCTCTTTTAGTGTGTCAGCTTTCCCTGAAAAGATCAGCAGTCAGAGGGAAGAAAAAATTCAATCAACGCATGTTCAGCACTGAGGATCCTCCTTGGCTTATTGACTATACCTCAACACGAAGTCTGAGGCATATCTTATTAGGAGTCTATCAGGATGCCTTCAAATGTTCAGTAGAAGTGATCCAAAGAAAAGAAAGAAATCAAGGTCAATGGATAATCTACAGAAATGTGGTTTTCTAGTATTTGTGTTCCATTGATTCTCTCGCCCTCATCATCAAAAGAAAACAAACATAATAAAGATTTTACTTCAGTCTATCATAATCCCTAATGTTAGATCATTATATTAATTTATTTTTGTTGGTCGAAAATTATATTATTGGATATTTGATATGCACATTTCTGTGACTCAGTGGTGAAAGAGTTCTTCTAAGGAGACTTGCTTTGATTTACCGCTGCACTAAGTAGAGTATAGCCTTTTTAATTTTCAAAGGAATGTTTTAAAATGACTTCTTAAAAAAGATTGAATTGACTTTTATTAGTGATTCATAATTAAATGATGTATTCATCAATATACATTCAAATGAGACTTGTGAGTTATTTTCACTGTTTTATTTACCTTAACAACAGCAATTATTTTTGACAGTAGTTTCAAATGAAATTTGTGACACAAAATTTGCAAACTGTCTCTACCATCTCACAGATAATCATGTAGCTGTGCAAATACTTGTATTTTGATATACAAGAAGTATATGCGTGTTTGGTTTGTAGGTTTTAGTTGGTTTCGTATGACTGATATTTGGAAAACTTAGTATTCAGCTATACCGTCATTAACTTGAGAAAAAAAGCTATGTTGCAAACATTTATACGTTATTTGATTCAAATATATTTAACATGCCCATGAACTTGTAAAACTCATAAAGAAGACAGGACAGGCATTATTTTTCCCATTTCACAGATGAGGACACTAAGCTTTGAGAAAGACTTTTTACGGTGGTAGAATTCTGATTTAGAACTTCATTGACTTAAATTTTGTTTTTTTATATCATTCAGTCGTGATTATCCTAAAAATATTTTTTGAAAAATTTATAATAGCCTTTCTTTATGTGTCTGTTCCATGAACCACAGTGTGAAAAGTCAGGTAGGTGGCATGTACTCTTGAGAGAATGGATACATTTTGCTTTATCTACAAGGTCTGTCATTCTCATTGTTCTTAGTAAACAATTTATATTCTTTAAGGTTAAAGCTAAAGCCTGATTTCCTAGGCTGCCAAAGCATTATAGACGTCTCTTGGTAGTGATGTTGTACTAGTGAAAGAATTCTAAAGCTGGATGTGAAATGCCCATTGCATTTGGAACCATTCACCATTTGCAAGAATACTTTTTTAAAAAATTGCCATTAGATTAAAAAAATAAATCTTGAAAAAAAAATCTTGAAAATAGCCTGATGAAAAAACACACATTATTTGCACATTAATTTGCACGGACAGCTGATTTTTCAACAGATAGAGTAAAAAACAAAAGACAATAAAAAAGCATCTTGAAACTATAAAAAGGGGAAAGAAGGGAGGCACAGTAACAAAGGGTACCTGGTTCTAAACCAGAGGAAGTGGGGGCTGGTTGAAGGCCCAAACTTCACCTGCATGCAGCCTACTTGTGTAGTTAACCCTCACTTGTACCCCACATCTCTATAATAAAATAAAATTTTGAAAAAATAAACTATAGGAAGGAATTGATTTCTATCTTAGTATATTTAGGCTGCTATAATAAAAATACCATAAACTAGGTGACTTGTAAACAACAGAAATTTGTTTCTCACAGTTCTGGAATCTAGGAAGTCTGAGATCAAGGCATAAGGAGATCCAGTTTCTGGTACAGGTCATTCCCTTTTCACTATGTCCTCACATGAGGGGCAAAAGAACACTCTGGGGCCTCATTTTAAAAAGCACGAATCCTGTTCTTGAGGGCTCTACCATCACGACCCAATCACTACCCAAAGACTCTAATTCCAAATATCATCACTGGGAATTAGGCTTTATAGGTTTGCTGCCCCTAGAGATTCAAAGTTATTTCTCTGTTTTGTCACTTATTTAAAAATGTGTTGTTCTTTGTTGACAATGCTGTGTAATCGGGAGTTGTAAGCTACCTCTTTGAAATACTCATTTCCTGGATGTATCCCATGTATCTATAAATGTTTTTAAAAAACACCAAGAAAACACTTTTGTTTTAAAAAATTGTCATTGGAATTAAGACTTCAAACAACGCTTTAAGTGATAGTAACTAATATTGACAGGAAGATTGATTGTACTGGATGGGATATAATATTCAGATAGTTGCCTCTGGGATCAATTTCATCGTAACTATCTGCAGAGTAAGATGTATATAATACATAATTTCAAAAGTGCTAAAATCCTACATTCTTTAAAACATATCCAACTGATTGGATGGAATCCTTAAGATTCTCATCAATAGAGCCATTCTTTGGCTTTAAGATATCTTTCTTTCTATCCATTTTTTGGTGGGGAGGATATATATATCTTTACTGAACATTCACCATGTTCATGTGCCTGGCATTGTGCTAAGTATTGAAAATAGAATGGTAAATAATAGAAAGTGCTCTTGCAAATAGACTCATAGACTAAGAAAGAAGAGGTATCAATAAAATAAACAGAATACAGTTAATACATTATTTACATGGGGCAAATGAGTTCTTGATAAATATTGTTGGATCAACAATTCAGTATAATTGGGGTAATGCTAATTGTTCATGGGCTCAACATGTAATCAAGGGAAAGAAGCCAGAAAGAACATTGAGGAAATAGCTAGAACCTAAGCAGAGGCCTGGGGGCAAGAAAGAAAATGGCTCATTATAGGAGCAGCTTGCAATTTATTTGACTGGAGGCTTATGAGTAGAGAGCAAAGCGGTGAACTGAAGAAATTCACAATGATCATCATTATCAAAACGCTTCAACGCCAAAAAAATTGATTTTTTTATCCGGAGGGCAATAGAAGATCTTGCGGGTTTCCCCCTCATTTAAAGTTTATATTTTAATAGCTTTTAGTATATTCACAGAGTTGTATATCCATCACCAAAATTTTAAAATACTTTCTTTTTTAAAAATTTATCTTAGGTTTTTTATTTATATATTTTTATTAATTAATTATTTTTTTTATCTTATTCTAAAGATGGTACAATTCAGGATTAGGTATACAAATGGTCATCATACAAGTAAAGTTTTGGCCTCTCTTTGGTCCCCACTTTGCCTGATTTGAGATCAGGTACCCTTATTGGTGTTATGTGCCTCCTCCCCACCCACTTCCCTGGCAGTTTCTGGCTACTGCCAATCCCTTTCTTAAAATATTATGGTAAGTTTTCTGGGTCCACTCATGAGTGAGAACATATGGTACTCAGTTATTTGTGTCTGTGATAAATCATTGAGTGTTATAGACTCTAAATACATCCAAGTGGCTGCGAAATCCATAATTTTGTTCTTTTTAGGTCTTGCAGTTTTTTTAAGTAGGGGAATGAACTGTGACTCTTAGATGGGGGAGAAGGGAAAGACTAACATCAAGTTAGAAAGTTATTACAGTAGTGCAGTCAAAAAAATGACACCATAATTAAGATTATCACAAGTGTCTATTTTCCCTAGTGAGTTTTAGTTTACTTCTGTTATCCTGGCATAATTACTAATAGCACTTCTTTTTAACCTCAAAGTGTTGCAAATTGGAATGACAAATGATATGGCACTGTAACCACAACTAAAACAGTGGCCATGAGGATGGAGAGAATAGTTGGATTCTGGGAATATTAAGATGTTTGAAATGGTAGACCTTGGATGCTTACATATGAGGAATGAAAAAGAAGAGACATCAAAGATAACACTGAAATATTTGACTTTCCTAAGTGGGTAAGTTATTGATATAATTCAACAAGCTGAGAAACACAACTGAGTCAGGGAGAGATGATTACTTCAGTTTAGGAACTGTGACATTTGATATGCCACAAAGCATTTTAGTAGCGATGATATGGTCAGCAGTTAAGCATATGGGTATGGATTGATATTCAGTTGTCAGTGTTACTTGAGGTAGGTTCATTATGATTCACTAACACCAAATTGAGATAGTTCTCCAAATTAATTTATCAGACTAAATAGACACCCTCTGGCCTAGCTAAAGCCACAATCCTGAGGAAAAGGTAAGAATATGGATTAAAGAGGATGTTTCTGGAGTGTGAGTTACAGAATGGTGCAATTGGAATTGAAGGACAATATAGCCATATTTCCTATAGAACCAGAGTAGAAATAAATGGACCCAAAGATTTGTTAGCAAAGAGTAAAGAATCATGGGCCTAAAACTGAGAACTCAATGCTGTTGAGAAGACTTTGAGGTCAGACTTCACCCACCTTAGAGTTTCACCTGGGTTGTCGTTGACTCAGGCAGACATAACCTAAAGCTGTGCAGCATATTTTTTTTTCTTTATGGTAAACCATAAATATATTTTCTAATTAATTCTGATTTTTTCTCATTAGTAACTAGCTGTGTGATCTTAAGGAAAGCCACTTGTTTCCTCTATTACTTTGACTGATAATAAAAAGTATGAGTGGGTCATCGCTGGTATTTATGCCAGATTTAAATTAGATTCTCTAGTTTTAGTTCTATTTTAATTTTTGCTTTCTTTATTTTTTTAGTAAAATATTAACCATTTTAGAACTTGAAAGAAAATTATTATGGCCATGATCCTGGCTAATCTAGGTTGACGTTAGCAGCAGACAGTTTAAATGGGAAACTAAGAAGGATTGGTATTTTTTTTTTAATTTTAGGAAATTCCGAAGTGGTTCACAAATAGATACAGGAATGCTTTGTGTATTTTCTTCTTCTTTTTTATGCACAGCAAAATCAGATTTGGGGGCTTTTCAGAAATTGTAAAAGCTGCTTAGACTATGGTCCACGAGTAGCTCTTAGGAAGAGCTTTTTTCTCTTGGGGTGTTGCTTTCAATCTGATATTCATTTTGGCTCTGATCAGTTGTAAATACCAGCCTCTTTCTGTGAAATGTAACTAGTGTTTGCTCTGGGCTGGTGGGACAGTCATGTGCTGTTTGTTCAGTCAGTAGCTGTACCAGAGTATCCACAGTACATTATTCAGATCAGCTCACACGAACCAGCTGTCCTAATTCCAGGTGGACTGTTAGAAATCTTTTTACTTACAGCAACAGCTGTGCCACCTGGTAGCTTAAAGAGCAATAGTTGGATGAATAAACCATCATTACAAATTCACTTTTTATCTAATAAACAGTTTGCATAAATTAGCATGACTGAAGATATTTCCAACCTGGTCCACACTGAAAAGATATGAACACTGAAAAGCTTTGTCTGTATTATGTTAAATTGTTTCCTTTTTGACAACACCTCTCATTTAAAACACTGAATGGAATCTACATGCCAAAATTAAGTTTATAAAATTTGCAATTCCATTTTCTATATTATTTGTCATCCATCCTCCAATACATAAACTATGCCCTTTATATTCTTTTCCATTCTCACACATACAGTTTTCTGAATAATGTCATTGTTATTTTGAACATATAATAAAACATCCTGAGCTTGGATAATTGTTAAAGAGAGGTTAGATAATATGCCTTACTATTTGCAAGGTAAAAAAAAAAAAAACCCTTCAAATAACCACTAAAAATGTTTCTTTTTAAAAATCTTCTTTTTTAAAAATATATATTTTATTTTAAAGATGTGGGGTACAATTCAGGATTAGGTATACAAGTGGACATCATACAGGTAAAGTTTGGGTCTCCCTTTGGTCCCCACTTTGCCTGGTTTGAAATCGGGTACTCTTATTGATGTTGTGTCCCTTCTACCCTCCACTTCGACTATATCTCGCTACTGCCAATCCCTTTAAGAAATATTTCCAAGTAAAACTAAAATTTTAGTGAACAAGATTCATTTGCTGATATACAATATCCACATGTGAAAGATAGGAAAAACGATATGAAAGCAAGTTCACAAATGAGCTAACCTATAAAAGACAATATGTTAGATTGAGTGGGTTAGATTACTTGTGTTACTTTGTTTTAAGCGATTACTTTTCTTAAATTGTGTATGACTACATATACACATACACACAGAGCCTAAAATTGTGGTGCTAAAAAGTCTACCGTAGTACACAAAGAAACATATCTAGGCAAAGCACTGCATTTCAAATTCTAAAGTAATGACATTATAATTCAACATGTTTGTAGTCTTTTATTTTCATTCTTTGTTCAAGTCTGCCCTATAGATTACTTATTTTAAAAAATTATTTCTATAATCCCTAGATGGAATCTAATTATATAGCTAGAGATAGAGACGCACACTCTATAAAGGTAAAAGTATGTCGACTGGCAGATATAGAGGTAAATACTATGAAGGTGAAAGTATACAAAATGACAATAAGTATGTATATATTAATTTTTTAATCACTGGCTTTTATAGCTAAAGCATTTAAATAAGATATTGCTTCTCTATGGAGGGCCACCTATTTTGCAGATAAAGTATCATTTTAATAAATACTACTTTTCCTTAATACATTTATAGACAGCTTTTAACTACAGTATTTCATATTATAAAAATATTGCTTTTGGCTAATAAACTTACAGCCTATTTAACAGAATAGCTGATATCGGTTTCTTTAAAAATTAAAGTGTCATTAAATTGACTTTAAGAATATGTTAACATGTATTTCAGCTTAATACAAATGTCATTTTGGTTAAGGCAACAGCTTTTAGCTATATTAACAAAATAAATATGCTTTTTTTTTTTTTTGAGTTGGAGTCTCACTCTGTCGCCCAGACTGGAGTGCAGTGGCCGCTCCCAGCCACCGCAGCCTCGACCTGCTGGGCTTCTGCGATCTTTCTGCCTCAGCCTTCTGAGTAGCTGGAACTACAGGCATGTGCTACCACGCCCAACTGATTTTTTGATTTATTTTAGAGATGAGGTCTCGCCAAGTTGCCCAGGTGGGTCTTGAACCCGTGGGCTCAGGCAATCCACTCACCTCAGCCTCCCAAAGTGTGGGATTACAGGCCGAGCCACCTAGCCCGGCTGCTTTTTTTTCTTAGAACCAAAGAATGTACCTCCAAAGCAGATTTTTTATTATTTATCAAGTGCTCATTTGAGACTGTAAAATATAATGGATTTTACATTAGATGGGAATTCAAGGAATCTAGTTTCTTGTACTCTCACTAATTAGTTATATGACCTTAAAAATTAACTTAACCACTCATAGTGTCAGTCTTCGTCTGTAAATTAACAATTTTAGTTATAAAATTGTATTTCAGAATTGTATTTTTACTAATTACCATCCAAATATGGCTCTGCCTCCCAAAAACGTACAATCATATGAGGGGGGACCCAAAAAAATGAACGGAATTTATTTATAAAAAATTGTATTTATCCTTACATGTTTAAACTTCAGTCAACTTCAAAATACTTTCCATTTGATGCAATACACCTATTGAGGCACTTTTTCCACTGCTCAAAAGTTTTGAACTTGTCAATGTTGATGCCTTTTAGTGCTTTTGCCATTTTTTGTTTCATCTCTTCCACATCAGCAAAACATTTCCCTGTGAGGACTTTTTTCATCCAGGAAAACAAATGTTTTAAAAAGTCACTTGGGACAAGATCAGGTGGGGAGAAGGGATCATGTCATTATTTGGTCAAAAACTGCTGAGCACAGCATGGTGTTGGCAGTATCATGGTGTGAGAATGAGTACCAGTCTGCCACAACTCCCAAAGTTTCTTCAGCAAATCATGACACCATCTTCTGAAAACTTCCAGATAAAAACTTTGGTTAACCATTTGATTCGAAAGAAAAAATTCTGAGTGTACTACAAGGGACCTGCCCTTTAAAAGATAATTCTGGGTTTCTTTGGGTCCCCTCTCAAATATTCTATGTAGGCTAATTGATACTTTGTATAAATGAGAAGGGATCCCCAAAAAACAATTTATTTATAAAAAATTGTGTATTTATTCTTACATGTTTAAACTTCAATCACCTTCAAGTATTCTCTGTTTTGCAATACACCTATTGAGATCCTTTACTGCTCAAAACAGTTTTTAAACTCGTCATTTTGATGCCTTTTTGTGCTTCTGCCATTTTTTGTTTCATTTCTTCCACATTGGCAAAATGTTTCTCTTTGAGAACTTTTTTCACTCAAGAAACAAAAAAAGTCACTCAGATTTAGATTGGGTGGATAGGAAGAGTGAGGCATGGTGGTTATGTCGTTCGTTTTTGATAAAAAACTGTTGAACACTCAGTGTGCTGTAGGCAGGTTGCTTGTGTAAATCACCCATCATGAAATGGGCAAATGCATTGAAAGAATCACCGAAAAAAAATTTTTTTCACTGAAGCCAAAGCCAAACACAATCTGTCACAGCAACGCTATCTAGTACATTGATGTCAATGGATTCCTAGAGCACTTACCTAGCGAGGGAAGCCTGTATTACAAGGGGCTCAACAGTCCAAAAAGTAATTCTGAGATCCCTCCTCATATACACCACATTTTCTTTATGCAGTCAATCACTGATGGACACTTAGGTTGGTTCCAGGATTTTGCTGTTGTGAATAGTGCTGCAATGAACATATGTGTACAGGCAACGTTTTTCTTTCTTTGAAATGTTTTTATCTGGCTTTGATATTAGAAGAATGCTGAACTCACAGTATGAGTTGGGAAGTTTTTCCTCTGCCTCTGTTTTCTGGAAGACATGAAAAATTGGCATTATTTCTTTCATAAATGTTTGGTGGAATGATACTTTTTTTGAAATGTTATAAATTATAGATTCAATTTATTTAATAGATATAGTACAATTCAGTTTATCTATTTCTTCTTATATAAATTTGGTGGTTTGTGTTTTTTTAAGAAATGGTTGCGTTTTATCTAAGTTATCAAATTTGTTGTTCCTAATATTCCCTCATTACCCTTTTGACATGTAACGATGACCTCTCATTTCTGAGAGTGATTTTTGTATGTTCTCTCATTTTTCTTGACTAGTCTTGCTCAACCTGAATTTTTCTGATCTTTTCAAAGAGCCAGTTTTTGGTTTCATTGGGGGTTTTTTGTTTGTTTGTTTCAGTTTCATTGATTCTGCTCTAATTTTTATTATTTTCTTTCTTATGCTTGTTTTAGATTTATTTTGTTCTTCTTTCTCTAGTTTCCTAACACAGAAGCTGAGATTATTGATTTTATATGTTTTTTTTCCAATATTGGCACTTAATGCTATGCATTTTAGTCCCACAAATCTTGGTATACTCTATTTTCATTTTCACTTAAACCAAAATATTTTAAAATTTCCATTGACACTTCTTCTTTAAGTCACAAATTATTAGCAAGTGTGTTGTTTAATCTCTTTATATTTCAGGATTTTTCTACTCTGTGTCTCTTATAGATTTCTAAGTTAATTATATTAAGGTTCAAAAGCATATTTGTATTAATTCTATTATTTTAAATGTGTTAATGTATGTTTTATGGCCTAGAATATGGCCACTGGTGTAGAATGTTTCATGTGACCTTGAGAAGACTGCATTCTGATATTTAATTTAATATTTTGTAAGTGTCTATTAAATTAAATTGATGGATAGTGCTGTTCAGATAATTTATATCCTTTCTGATTTTCTCTGTTCTTGATCTATCACATACTGACAGAGAGGTTGAAGTCTCTGACTATCATATTGGGTTTTTCTACTTCTTTTCAAGTTTTTGTCTCATTTATTTTGATACTCTGCTGTTAGGTACAAACACATTAAGGATCTTTAGGTTTTCTTAGAGAATTCACCCTTTTACCACACATATTGCCCCTGATGATCTCAATCTGAAGTCTCTTTTTTCTGAGGCTAACATAATTCTTCCAGCATCTTATGTCTTCTCCCAGTCTTTTGCTTTTAAGTTATCTGAATTTTTGTATTTCATGTGTTTCTTGCAGATAATGTATAGTTAGTTCTTTAAAAAATTCCACCATTATTTTTATTTTACTTTTTAGAAAATTATATTGATGTATAATATTTCTACATATATTTGAGGTACATGTAATATTTTAATAACTGTACGCAACACATAATGATCAGATCAGGGTAACTGGGACATATTTATTGCCTCATTTATCTTTTCTTTGTGTTTAAATTTACCACTTCTAATTTGCTATATTTACATTATTTAAATTTAAGTGATTACTGACATAGTTGGATTAATGTCTATCACATTTGTAACTGTTTTCTATTCTTGCATATGCTTTTTGTTTCTTTTTTATTCCCCTTCTTTTCCTGCTTTCTGTTATTTTAATTGGGGATTTCAAATGATTCAGTTTTTTCTCTTAACATATCTTTTATTGATTCTCCCAGTTTATACCTTTTCTTTCTCTTGGTATTTATTTTATTTAGTGTTATGTGAACTACCTGGTTTGATGTCTATCAATCTTGGCAAGTTCTCAGAAATTATTACTTCAAATACTATTTGCTGCATTCACTCTTCTTCTACAGTTTGGGGTGTTCTTTTTTTTCTTCTTTTTGCATTTCTATTGACCAATCTTCAAATTCACTGATTCTTCAGCTGTGTCAGGGTTACTGATGATCCCATCAAAGATATTCTTCATTTCTTTTATTGTTTTTACTTCTAGCATTTCTTTTTTATTTCTTCTTAGAATTTCAGTTTTTCTGTTTATATTATCTGTTGTCTATTTTTTTTAAATTAGAGCTCTTAAACATTCCCCATCTGATAATTCTACATGTGTGACATATCTCTGTTTCCAACAACTCCTTTGTCTCTTCAGATAAATGTATTTTCTTGCCTCTGGCATGCTTTGAAATTTTTTTTGTTGAATGCCAGATTTGGTGTGTCATACAGCAGGAACTGTGGTAAACAAGTTTTTAGTGTGCAGATGTATCTTACTGTGACTAGGTATTAAACTGTGTTTGAAGTTTGTTATAACAGTAGGTGCTAAATTCCTTCAAATTCCTCTAGTGTCCTTTTTTTCTTGTTTTTTTTTCTTGTTTTTTTTTTTCTTTTCTTGACTTTAGGCTTCCTTAAGTACTCTTCCTTAGACTTTCTGTCTTGCAGCTCTTTCGGCTGCAATTCAGCTATTATACTGGAGCCCAGTTGGTGGGGTGGCAAGTTGGTGGGAAGAGGGAGTGCTCTGTAATCTTGTAATGAAATCTCAGTCTTTTAGTGGGTTTGTGTCTGTGACATTTACAAAGTTTTTCCAGGAGTGCAGCTTTCTCCTGTCCTTTACTCCTTTTCCTGGCTGTAGCATTTCCAGTTTATTTCTTTGAAGGCCTGATCTCTGTTGACTGTATTATTAATATTTTTTACTTCCCTAAGTGAGATAGGAAAACTTTAGGGACTGGGATTGGTTTGAGAATCGTGTTGTGGTAAAGTTCTTTCCATCTTTGTTACTGAGAAGACTCTTGGCGTTATATAGTGGATGTCTTTCCCCTCCATTGCCAGAAATGAAATTTTTCTTGGATCATCATGATGAAAACATGATGGAGTTCCTATAGGAAGAGCCCATGAAAGTGTGGTGTTCCTCTGAGGCTACAGCCGCAATGGGTTTCAAACTTGTTTTAGTTCACAATCAGATGCTGGCAACTCATTGGATTTACCATTTAAGTGTTCCTACTGTTTATGGCTCCAGTGCTTTGGCTCCAGTTAAGCTATTGGTGGCTTTATCTCTCTGAAGTATCTGTCTCCTGATTTGGGGGAGTGGGGGGAAGTTTGCTGTGGGATCTCAGCTCTCTGAGAGGGCTAAGAAAAGTCACTGATGTCCAGCCATTCAGCTTTTTCTTATGTAAGCATGGCAGTGACGTCTTCCAAGTTCTTTACGTGATGACACTGAAGGCAGAAGTCATTCTCCACATGCTTGAATGCATATGTTTTGTGCTATTTTTGTTTCTGACTTATTTCTTTGCCCTGTCTTTCTGATACTTCATTAGGGTGCCTGGCACTGGACTGTGTTACATCTGACACTCTAGTCTATTGCGTCTTGGTTAATTTTATGAACCACAGATCCAGCTGACAAACTATGGCATATAAAAATTGGGCATGCATTTTGTTAAAAAAAATAAATATAAAGCAAAATATGGAAGACAATCTGAAATATTGGTATGAGATCATACTCAGTTTCTCTGGTTATGCTCAGGTCAACATTAGGCCTCACAAAATTTTTCAAGTCAAATTAGAGGCAAAAGGTAATAAAGAAAAATTTTGTCTCAAGCTGCAAGAAGACAATGTGTCAAGTCTACCCTAGTAGCAACAATGAAAGAAGATGAACTGTCAGTGAGGCTCACACTCATCGCAGAGCTCAGTCTAAGGCATCAGATTTCATAACGTTTTTAGAATACTTTTAAAATAAAATGAAGTATGAGTCACAGGGAAGTGTTTCACTGGCCATATGTATTCAATATTAATTATTATTTCAAGGTTTAGTTGCACAAAAGGTAAATGAGAATTAGAAGACTCCACGGGTAAGAGGAGCCAAAAAGTAACAGCATGGTCAAGAAACATATATATACATATTTGACTATTAGGCTGCTAAAGATGCAAATACAAGAGAAAGAAAGACAAATGCAACAGAAGGTATGTCCTGTGACCCTTTACACAATGTTTGTTAGTGGAATTTTTTTAATGAAAGTGTGAAAGAGTCACTTTAACAGAAAATATAGGCCTAAGTCTATAAGTTTGCCTCATGATTTGTTCACTACATATGGTTGCATATTAAAATACTGTAAAACTTTTATAAGCAGATTATTTAATAATTTTTTCTCAAGCTATGCTTGCTTTCTCTTTACATGTTAGTAGAAGTAGTGTTGAAGGTGAATATTTCTATCAGTTTAGAGTAACAAACAGATATATAAGAAAACCATTACTGCCCAAAGCATATTACTAGCTTTTCCAGGTTAGGAAAAAGCATAAATAGTAACTGAACAGCAAGAATCACATGTCATTTAAGCTTCAGGGAGAATATGATGTCTAGGCGGAAACAACAAAAAAAGACAAATACGATCTCTTTCAATCAATAGTCAACAGTAATGATCTGAACTATTTGTGAGATCATCATGTTGTGATATATTAAAAAAAAAATGTTCCACACCCCACTCAGAAGCCCATATTGAACACATGGTTAAATATAGCGTCAAATATTATTGTTTACAGTGTCAAACACCATAATACAACGTCTCTTGGGGTTTAGTGTCCCTTAGTTACCTATGCATTTAACATCTCTAGTAAAGAGTTAGGCAGTACAAATGCCATATGAGATTAAGTTATATTTTGTTCACAAATATAGTGAGCATTTTTTATTATATGCAAAGTTGATTTTACCTGCGATATCAAATGTCACCCCAAATTAGTCTAAGTTGTACACAGTATTAAAAGTAGCAATAAACATTAGTTTCCACTTAGTACCTTGTCACATTATAAATTCTAAACTTACAACAATTCCCATTAACTAATATTTCCCAGTCAGATGTCTTAGTGTTCCATGCAACTTTAAATTTAGAATGCCATCCCCTTTTTACTATTAAGAAAGAGGTTTAGATATGAGGGAGGAGGGCCAGGGGAGAGGAGTTGAGTAGAACATTCAAATTATATTTCCCTTGTAACATTTTTCTTTAGATGATACTGTTGAGGATGAGGTGAGTAGTTAGAGTGAAATGGGTTATTTCTAAATAGTGGCCTTAAAATATATATTTTTTGGGGGGGAGCATAAAATTTTACCTCTACATTTAACTCTCTGAAATGCTGAAACATAATTAGATTAGTTTAAAAAAACTATCAACCTCAAAAACAGCAGACTACCTAAAACATAACTTTAATAGATATTGGAACAAGAAAGGCATTTATTATATCACATGGTACTTAAGGGACATTCACCGGACAAGATTAGACTAAATATATCTGCCTCATGACTTGAGAGACACTCTTCTCTTGATGGTGAGCCCCATATAAGAGAGACAAAAATCTTACTTTTCAAATCTCAGGTATTAGAAAATTCAATTCACACTTTTTAAATTGAATTTTGAAATAGCATTTTCTTGTCTTTGACTTCCTTATAGCCAAAGTTTGCAAATATTTGAAAGAGTACTGGATATATAGAACAGATCTCTAAAGTTCACACATACATAGAAAGTGACAATGAATGTATATCTTATATGTAAGTTTGTGTCAAGAGAGGAAGAAATAGTGGATTTATTTTTAAAAAAAGCTTAAAAATGTCCAAAATTCAACTAGTAAGATATAATTTTGGAATTATGTTAGACTATACTTTCCAATATATTTTCAGATTTAAAAAAAGAAGCTTTAAAATGTTTATAGAGGCTGGGCTCGGTGGCTCAGCCTGTAATCCCAGCACTTTGGGAGGCCAAAGTAAGTGAATTGCCTGAGTCTGCAGGTTCGAGACTAGCCTGGCAATTTGGCAAGACTTCATCTCTACAATAAATGAAAAATTAGCTGGACATGGTAGCACGTGTCTGTAGTTCTAGCTACTTGGAAGGTTGAGGTAGAAGGATTGCCGGAGGTCGACTCTGGGGTGGCCGTGAGCATGCTGTTGCACTCCAGCCTGGGTGATGGAGTGAGACTCCAACTCAAAAAAATAAAATATTTATTGAATTAAAATAACAAGAGATGATTTTGGAGTTATTTTAGACTGTGTGTCTAATCATTTTCTGTGATTAAAAAAAGTTGAACCTGATGAGCTCCCACTTGTCTCTTATTGCTTATGACATGGACTTTTGGGGTTTTGATCAGAAATTAGTTGCCTATTCCAAAGCTTCTGCAAAGCAGAAGAAACCATTAAGAGAGGGGGAAGACAGCCCACAGAATGGGAAAAAATATCTGCCAGCTGTATATCTGAAAAAGACCTAACATTCAGGATCTATAAGGAACTCAGATGTGCTGAAAGGAAATCAAAAACAAAAACAAAAACAAAACAGTCCTACTAAAAAGTGGGCAAAAGATATCAAAAGACACTTCTCAAAAGAAGACATAGGGATAGCCAACAGGTACATGAAAAAATGCTCAGCCTCACTAGTCATCAAATAAGTGCAAATTATAATGGCTCTGAGATACCACCTAATTCTGGTCAGGATGGCCATCATTAATAACTCAAAGATGCTGGAAAGGATGTGGAGAAGGGAGAATGCTTCTACACTGTTGGTGGGAGTATAAACTAGTATAAGCGCCGTGGAAAACAGTGTGGAAATTTCTAAACGATCTAAACATTGACTTTCCATATCACCCAGCAATCTCCCTTCTGGGAATATACTAGAGGAACTTAAATCATTCTACAAAAAGATACCTACACACACATGTTTATTGCTGCACTATTCACAATAACAAAAAAAAAAAAAGAAAAGAAACAAGCTGTGGTGCTCATTGAAAGTGGACTGGACTGGATAAAAAAATGTGGTACATATACGTGGTGGAATGTTATGCAGCTATAAAGAAGGACAACATTATGGATTTTGCAGCAACTTGGATGGATTTAAAGACCATCACAGTCAGTGATCTATCACAGAAACAAAGAACTGAGTACCACATGTTCTCACTCTTAAGTGGACCCTGAACATTTGCCATAATACTACATGAACACTTCTACACTGTTGGTGGGAGTGTAAACTAGTGCAACCTCTGTGGAAAACAGTATGGCGATTTCTAAAAGCCCTAAAAATCAACCTCCCATATGACCCTGCAATCCCCCTACTGGGAATATACCCTGAAGAACTCAAGTCGTTCTATTTGTGTTTTTCAATGACTTCTGAAATAAATGATGGCCATACCTACTTCAATACTCAGTATTAAAATTAATGGATCAGATTTAAATACAACCGTGGACTTAGAGAAACATTCATTTGAAAAGCATAGATGAATACATAAATTTTGATACTATTTATTGCTTAAATCTAATAGCTTTCTTTGGGGATAAAGGAAATAAAATTGCCACTTCTCTACTTCTTCTTCTACTCAACCCTAATGGTTCAAATAATGCTGTACTCTCTCTCTAACTAATTCATTAATTTTTTAAAAAATCAATACTTTAATGAGTGGCAGATAAGTTTTTAAAAGAGAGTAGAATCTGGGTAGCATATGAAAAGTAAAGTGGGTTTACTGTGTGCATTTCACGTGTAATTGGAAGTAAAGAGTAATTACTTCGAATCAGACACTGGAGAAGAGGAAGAGTGGGGAAAAGAGATCAGTAGCTAATGTCAACATTGTTATTAATAGGAGTTTAAACAATAACAGAACAACAACATTGATAATAATAACAATAATGAACCCACATAGACATAAAACATAGATAGGTATGAGTGTGGTAGAATAATAACACAAACCTTCCAAAGTAACAAAAACATGCTGAAAAGGGAACATACTCATTAGACTTGAATATATATAATGATACTCAGAACTGTTGTCAAACATTGATTATATAAGTGAGTGGACTTGTACTGGTAAATGTTTATGCACACAACAAAACAACAAAAGCATTCATAACCAGAATCTTTAGGAGAAACAGACATTTGTATTCTCTAATAACGTGGAACTCTCATAGTCAAAACAGACCAAGTGGACAAAATTTAGTGAGGATGTATAAAACCAAAAGATAGTTAATAAAATAAAGTTTTTAGAATATTATATATCAATCTCTGAGACCCCAGGATAAGTTCAAATTTGCTTCTAGTGTTCATGTAACTTTGAAAGATGATCACATATTAGGTCAGAAAAATAGTTTCAAAGAAGAAATAATAAAAACCACATTCTTACTTCTGGTCCCCGGTGTGGTATGCTGAAAGCACTACTCTTTCCTATCAACAAAGAAAAGGCTGAACAGACTGAAAGTCCACAATTCATCCTAGATCTAAGAGAAACGAGATCATGTCAAACTGCTACACCCAAAATTGCAAAGACAGATGGTGGATACAGAGAATCGGAGCTTATCAGAGTAGAAACCTCCACGGAAGCACTGCTGGGTAGGAAACCCAAACTGTCATTGACAAACTGCTGAAGGCTCAGTGTGGACAAGTCTGACAGATAAAACTCCAGGGAGACCCAGTCACGGAGAGGGGCATATGCCTGCAAGTTTTATCTCTAGGAGATTGACAGGTTCTTATAGTGAATACCCAGGAAAAATCTTTTTGTGCATCTGGCAGGTGGAGGGAAAAAAATAAAGCAATTTGAAATACATGTGAGCACTCTGTTTTTAACAAGGTCTGCCCTCAGGTGAAACTAGTTAACCAAAGCCTAACGTGCTTGGGTTTTATGGCAGCCTAGTGAACCTGGGAGAAAGGAAATACTCAGTTCTTGCCATCCTGTCCCAACTAGGAGAAGTAAAACTTGAGAAACCCTGGTGAAGCCCATAGTACAGGGCACAGGCCCACCAGAAGTCTGAGATCTAACCACAAGAGTATAGAACATTTCCTCTGTCCTCAACTTACTACGAATTCACTAAAGGCCATTTCATCACAGTTCCTTTTATTCAGTACATTAGGTCCAGCTTTCAATGAAAAATTACAAGGCATACAAAGAACAACAACAATAACAACAACAAAACACAGTTCGAAGAGACAGAGAAAACATTAAAAGCGGACCATAATATGGATGTTGGAGTTATCAAACAATTATAAATTCAGAGATGCTGTGATTAGCATGCTGAGTGTTTTAAGGGTAAAAATAGAAAAATATGGAAAACAAATGGGTAATGTAACCAAAGAAATGGAAATTATAAGAGAGAATCAAAAATAAATGCTAGATGAAAATGCTATAGTGGACATGAAGAAGGATAATGTGATAATAATAATAAATTATAATACTAGATAGTAAAAAATAATATAGGTGAGAGGGAAGTAGATTAAGGTTTAGATTAAAGAAGATTGATAATTGAAAATGGTAAACTAAGGTTGAGAAAACAAATTCTTTCTTTACATTATTCTGTCAGCATTTTAAATATGTTTTGAAATTTTCTATAAGTGGAATTTCAATGAACAGAAAGAACTGTGCAGGTAATATGTTTAGAATAGCTGGGGAGAGAATGGAGAGCAGGGGAAAAAACATGACCACTAGAGAATTCCAGATCAAAGCTAATGGGGCCACCAGGACCAGAATGGGAGCAGAAGATGCACTGAGAGAGGGGAGGTCTGGCTGCGTGCTGAAGGCAAGCAAGGTCACCAGTATCTCCTGATGTATTAGACATGCAGTGTGAGAACAACAGGGGATTTTTGACCTCAGCCATTGAAAGGATGAAAATTATGGGTCCACGGAGATGGGGAAGGTTGTGGTTTCCATGGCTTAGTGAGAGGGACATCAGGAGTTCACTTTGTTCCTCCTGAGTTAACATAGCGTTTTATGATTATATTCTTTTGCATTTTGAGTCAATGTAGCAGATGACAGTATGAAATATGCAGACATTTAGGGAGAGGTGGCAGAATTGCTTACTTTTCTATTTTTCATTTTAATGTCTTTTCTTCTTACACCAGAAATGGGAAAAAGAATGCACTCACTTTCCAAAAAAAAGAGGAATACATTAGAGATCTCTTCTTAAAAACACTTAGACTCATCTCATACCAAACAGTTTTCTGACAATGAAACATTGCTTAAAATAATTTCTGCATATTTACAATGTGTCTCCTATACTTAACAAACCTTAATTGACATCTTATTACTGATTAATAAAGGAAGCACTAACCCATTATTTTAAAGTTAAAGCAACATTTTTAATTTAACTGAACATAATTTATTCATATAAGTGTTTCTCTCTCTCTTTCTCTCTCTCTATATATGTATATATATGGTTGTTAAGTGCTAAAAATAGTATTTACAAAGATATAAATAAAATATTTCTAAAAATGCACACCAGAAAAAAGTAGTGTGAGTTCCACTTAAGAATGAAATTGTAAATGAGAAGAAGAAATTGAAATTTGTAAAATTTAATTTGTATTCTTAAATACGATTTTAATGCCATTGTAATAACCATGTATTATATTTAAAACAAAAATAATTTGAAAATAATTTATTCTATTTTCAAAATAGAGACTTCACAGTGCCTTATCACATTCTTAAAACTGTGGCCTACCACTCTGTGCAATTGCTTACAGGTGGTCTGTAAAGTGTCGACTTATCTAGGTTGACACATTATTTGAGAAAATAATGCTGAACTATATTTCAACATTACTTGAACTACATCACTTGAACTACAACTAAAGTAACGGTCATTTTATTTCTTCGCAGAGCATGTGGGGGCAAGTGTCCATATGGCTCAGCACTGGGTCACTTCACCTGCTCCACCTTCACCTGGGTCCTCCCCAAGTTTACAGATTCTCAGACCAGGACCAAAAGCTCTTTCTCTTTACAGTCAGCATTGCTACAAGGCAGAACATAACAGAACCACAGGGGTGACTGCCAAGATAGTCAATGTGGAATCCCACACCCAAGAAAAGGGCAGGGGTTTCTAAGGGACATTATAGGCTGCATCAAACTCTCATACATATAGGGTCTATGTGTGTTTTCTCCGGGACAAAGAGTGCCCACCTTTGCCACAAGACATTCCTGTATCATCAAGACCAGAGACAGTGGGAGTCAGCAGTTTCACCTCCATCCTTGTGGGCTCCACCTCAGGGATGAGGGTTCACCTTACTCTCACCTAAGTGACATCATTCTTCCCTTCCAGAATCCTCACCTGTAAGTACCAGCTTCACCCAGTGTGGACACAGTAGGGTTCCAGACACTCTGTCTAGTTCCACACTTGCATTAGGCTGAATTCCTACGATAAATTCCTCCATGTTGACCACTTCTTTGATTAAATTCGGACAAACATTCATATATTATTGCTGATAGTTATCTGACTACTTCATATATTGTCTTTTCTTGCCAAATGAGTACAGAATTCTTAAGGTCAAACAAGATAATTAAAAACTAATATCATCTTGAGAGAAGATGACAGCATCCATTTATGAGCTGTGGTTAACTTGTGGTCTTTGGCAAACTGTAAAACTTTGGCTCAGTAAACTCCAGGTTCTTCATGTGTTAAAAGAAAAATGATCTTAATAATATCTCCTTGCCTCATTGGATTTTTATTTGCATGATTTATGATTTGAAAATGTTTTGCAAGTACCCATGATTCGTGGGTAAAACACGATTCAAAATCATTTTGCTAATTCTGGATGCTAGAAAGATATTTGCAACCACCCTGATCCACCTGTTTTTTCAGTGATACTCTAAAGCCATGCCATAGGTATAGTTCAGATCTGCAAATGTACCTTGGATTTAATCTGCTTATACTCTAATTAGAAACCATTATGTAAATACACTACAGAGCATTGAAGAGATGCACAGATTTTTCTCCTTTATACTTCCTTTCTTTGACCCTTCTCCTCCTCCTCCTCCTCCTCCTGGTCTTCATCCTCCTTCCCCTCCCCCTCTTCTTCTTCTTCTCCCCCAAAATAAATGATCATTTTCTATAAAATGGAGAAGAATTTGATAGAATTTTCAGACAAATAGTTAATACTAGGAAAGATCATGTGGAACCTGTAGATATAAGATTGTTTCTCAACTGGGGATGATTTTGATCTCAGGGATTATTTGACAATGGCTAGAGGCACTTCTGGTCACATCATGACAGGGGTAGGGAGTGTAGCTGATACCTAAGGGGTGGAGCCCAGAGATGCTTGCTAAACGCCTGCAGTGCATGGGAACATACTTTACAACAAATAATTACCTGTCCCACAGTATCAGCAGAACTGAGATAAAGGTTGAGAGATGCTCATATGTTTATTCAGTAAATATTGATTATAATAAACACGATTTAAAATGCTCTAATTAATAATATTAATAGTATTCCAGCTAAACCAAAAAGCACAGTGATCAGAGTATAAGAATTGAAAACTATTCAATACATTATTGTGTATTATACCTGAAAAATATTTCAAAGGGGGAAAAAACTTTATTCCTCTCATCTGAGACTTTGTGCATTTGACCATCATCGCCCCATTCCCACACCCCAGCTTCTGTGACCAGCATTCTTCTCTCTGTTTCTTTGAGCACAATCCTTTCAAGCCACATATGTGAGTAAGATTATGTGGTATTTGTCTCTCTGTGCCTGGCTTATTTCATTTAGCATAATGCCCTCCAATTTCATTTTTATCATCATGACTGACAAATTTTCTATTCAAATTTTTTAAGACTAAATAATATTACATTGTGTGGCTATTCTACCCTTTTCTTTCTTTCTTTTTTGTTTTTTAGAGACAAGTTCTTGGTGTGTTGTCTAGGCTGGTCTTGAACTGGCCTCAAGAGATCCTCCACCTCAGTTTCTTAAAGTGTTGAGACTATTAGGCATGAGTCATCATGCATGGTCCACATGTTCTTTATCTATATTCTGGAGCTTTCTAGGGTGCCTTAAATTTGCCATGTTCAATATTTCATTTTATTTTATTTTCGATTCAGTGGTATGCATGTGTATTCTTTACACGGACATATTGTGTAGTGGTGGGGATTGGGTCTTAGGTGGCCCATTCTCCAGATAGTGAACATTGTGCCCTGTAGGTAGACTCTGAATCTTACCCCCCCACCCCTGCAAATCTGCATGTTCTCACTCATATATGGAGCTAAACCACCACAAGATGGAAATGAATATTTCAATTTCAGTTCAGCTCGCATTCTTTTAAAGAAAAACTACACAATGTTAAGCATGGAAGAGACTTTTTAAGCAATCTCAACCTCCTTTATTTCTAAGTAAATAAAGACTACCAAGACCTGGAGGAACTAATGAGTTATTCAAAGTGAAAGCTCATTGGTGACAATATATAGTATATTTCCAGTATTAAGCTTTTTGGGAGGAGTGCATATTCATTTTCTATTGCTGCCATATCGAATCTTCCACAAACTTATCAGCTATAAAGAACACAACACAAATCTGTTATCTCACAATTCTGAAAGTCAGAAGTCCAGAATCAGTCCCACTGGACACAAACTAAAGTACCTACTGAGCTGGTTCCTTTTGGAGGCTCCAGGTGATAACCCATTTTATTGCTTTCCCGGCTTCCAGCAGCCACCCACCTATCTTGGCAAGGGTGTTGCCTCCCAACTCAAAGCCCTCAGTGTAGCATCTACTCATCTCCCTCTGACTCTTTGAATTCTCCCTCCATTCCCTTGTTATTTCTCTTTCACTCTTGACTCTGTTTTTTTAGGAACTCTTGTGATTACTCTGGGCCCACATTGATAATCCAGCAAAATCCTCTACTCCCAAACCTTTAATCAAATCTGAAGAATCTGTTTTTGCCATGGAAGTTAACATATACACAGAAATTTAGATTTCAGATTATATTATACAGATTTTGTTACATTGCTTATTATATAATGATATGCAAATAGACTATTGTTTAACACATGGCATTTTAAATTTCATAGGAAGAGACAATTGTGACTCAAAAGCAATATATTACCTGCTTTTATTAAACAAATATTCCAATGATTTACTTTAAAAATTGAATTATATTTGCATTGCCTGATCTCTATGAGCAACTTTCTTTACAAAATCTAAAATATCTTACATTTTATTCCACCACTTATTAGACTGGAATAATACATAATATAATTATTTACATGTACTTAAAATAGGCATTTGAAATCCAAATTTCTCAAGAAAACATAATTTCTGTAGAATGCTTTTCCATACCAAGAATAAAAGTTGTAGAAAGAAAGAACATCAATTTATGATGTATCCTGGATTGCCTGATTCTAAACATTTGCCCTCAACTTCTGCATTATTGCCTTTGCTGTTCTCTGGACACAGAAGTAGAGTAACTTCTGTTTTTACCATCTCCTAGGGTGTCCATTTTTCTGCTTCCCGTGGATATGGTTTGGCATATGCACATAACCTGGCACATCTATTGTGCTGGATCAATACTAATCATTGAAATGCTGATGAGCTCTCTGAAGTTCCATTACATTAGTGCCATTGAAATGATGGTACACTTGAAAGAAAAAAATCTGGGAGATTTTGGATGAACAACAAGCAACAACAAATGATGGCTATTTTAAGACATGATAGAGAGAGATAGAGAAATAGATGGTATCATATGTTGCCTGAGTAACAATCGCAAAGTTACTGTCAGAATTTCACTTATATGTTCTTCTTAATTGCTAGAAGGTGAGACACTATTGGTGATTTTGAGGTCATCAACCTATGATTCTTGTGTATCTATATCCTTATGTGTGTATGCATCTATAATTGTTTCGCACCTTTTATTAAAATATTACCAAGTTGTTATCATGCTATACATACGTATCTTACTGAAGTTAATCTTTTATGAACCAATGCATAATGACATATGACATCTTGGCATTTATTTATATTGTTACTTATGGAGCCATTTCATATTTAATAAGTATATTTTGTATTCTGCCATATGGACATGTCATATTTTATACATCACTTACCATCCCAGAGGACATTTTTCTTTTTTCAGAAATTTCTTCAATAGAAAGTTAGGTATAATGAGCAGCCTGTGTTTGTCTTCTTGTACATACATCTGAGGTTTTATTCTAAGACCTATACTAGAATCAAATTTATGGGGTTGTGAGTATGCACATTTTAATTTAATTAGGTACTGCCAAATTTTATTCCAACATGGCTATCCAGTTTCTAGTCTAACCTTTTAGGGTATGATGGCTAGTATCTCTGAACCCTCCACTTTTATTTTTATAATTAAAAATTGCCTTTGCATTGAAAGAAATTGTTTTATCTGGCAATGATCTATTTCACTGACTTCATTTTGCTGATGGCCAGTCTGCAACAAATCTGAAATGTGTGTGTATGTGTGTGTGTGTGTGTGTGTGTGTGTGTGTGTGTGTAGTTTCAGTTAGTATATGTTTTATCTCTTGAAATTTTAACATAATTTTAAATTATATACTGATGTTATGTGGTGTGCCTGCCATTTTTTCTTTTTGTATTGCTGTTTTATTCCTACATAGTTTTCTTTTATAAAAGACCCAGTGGTCTTTTTTTAAAAAGTGACAATTTGTTCCACTCCTTAGTTATGGAAAATGTTTATACATTGTTCTGTATTTCATGACCCCTCCCTTTTTCCTCTATGTTTTTTGAGGGGTACGTGTGTGGCCCTCTTATTCCCCAGGGTCCTAACTCTTCCTTATTATACTTTTCATATGAATATACATGGGCCCAATGTAGGATATGATCACAGTAGAGTTTATGTCTATAAATTAGAATTATTTAAAGTTTTGAAATAATTTCTACAAAATAAAGGACTTACATGTGTAGATGGTACCTTCTGCCCAGTGTACTAAATACATTCTTGGTAGAGCCAGCTTTCTTATGTGAGCTCTAACCCACAGATTTCTACCATGAGTTTGTAAAACTTCTGTCTCTTGAAATAGGTTTCTTTTCTACATCATCTTTTCATGGGGATACAGAGTAAACTGCCATGATATGGGTAGAGAAAAAAGTTATACATTATAAACAGACATTGAGGACGCAATCCTTTTCTAGGTAATGGTTTGTATGGAAATTAAAATGCATCAAAGAAATGATTGCATTGCAATTACCTTTTATTTGTAAGAAGAAGCTTTCTCCAACACCAAGCTATTTTATTATCAGTTCCTGAACCCTAAGCTGATGATCAGTCATGTTTTTTTAAACTCCACTACCCTTCATCCTGCACAAGTCTGTTCCTGACTCCAATTGCCAATAAGCATTTCCAAGTTCTTACCTCACCTCACGTCTTCGTTCTCTAACAGAAAATCCTTGAGGAAAAAACAGTTTCAAACCTTATCTCTTTAGAGAAATGCTATAATCAAATCCCTCACCTGTCAAAATTTTAAAAAAAGGATTTTTTTCTCTACTCTTAGCTTTTTCCCACAAGTTAAAACCCAAATATAGAGATAATACAATTCACACAGGGGTGAAGAGAGTATCTTTGGTGAATGTGTGCTACAAGAAAGAGAGAACTTGGGCTCTGAGATCTCTGAGGATAGCAGAGCTGCCTGTGGGTCTTGGGCAGCCCACGACCTCCCTTTAGCTATATAAGAGAGAAATAAATGCCCATCTTTTCTGAGTCACTTCTCTAGTTACAGCAACTTAGTATATCCTAAAAATATTGATGCTCATTGGTAACCTGGTACTACTTCTCTTCTATGTGGGTATCAGGTGTAGTTGCACAAAAATGTTACAAAGGAGAAGTAGGTATGATTTTAGAGCCTAAAGGCAAGGCAGTGTTTTGTTCTGTGAACTTTTTGTTTGTTTGTCTTTTTGTTGTTTAATCTTAAAATTGGGGGTAACGTTACATTGTAGAAAGCTCATAGCAACTTATAAAGGGTATTCCATAAGTCTCTTCCATTCTCTCCCTTGAGTTCCACCATCTAGCCTACTGTGCTCCAGACGTATTAATTCAAGAAGTTCAAAGGGTTCTTACACCTATTGTATATAAAAGTGAAAACTTTCCCCCAAAATCATTTTCTCTTCCAGAATTACTTGTAACAAACACCACCATAAAGTTATCCTTGGTCACTTCCTCTCCTTCATCACACCAAGGTATCACCAAATCTTTTTGCTCTGCATCCAAATTATTTTTATTTTTATTTTTTATTTTTTTTTTTCTACCATGTGTTATTCTAGAAGATTTATAGTTTTTGGTTTCAGTTTAGGTTTTTGATCCATTTGGAGTTAATTTTGTTTACAGTTTGAGGTAATAGTTGATGTTCATTTTATTATAAATGCTTCTTCAATTGTTCCAGCATCCTTTAATGAAGATTATTTCCCCAATGTATTGACTTGAAACTATTGTCAAAAACCAGTTCTAGACTCTCTCTTCTGTACATTTATCTACCAAATTATTTTTAGATTGCATGCAGTTGTCGCCAGCACTAACGTCTAAGCCACCATTATATCACAACCAGTAAGTGCGTCTATTTCCAAGTGGCTTTTCTGCACTTATAACTGCCCAGTTGTCTCTTCCTCAGTCTAGTCCCAAATCTGCAGCCAGAGTGATGTTTTAAAAATGCAAATTAATAGTTGTCTCTTGTTCAAAACTCATGAAAGACTTCATATTCACTTCTGGGAATAAGCATTAAAATCCTGAGTCATAAGATCTTTCACAATCTCAACCAATCTCTCTTCCATCTTGTCCCCTGTCCCATCTCTCCTCTCTCTACACCACCTGTGTCAAACTTCCTTAAACATCCTTAAGAGTACCAGGTCTTTCTTTGTCTTCAGAACCTCACTTTGTTTCTCTTCCTGAAACAGGTTTCCCCGCTCTGTTCCCTGGCTAACACTGACTTGTCTAGGCATTGCATGACCTCCAAAGCTAAAGTAAGTATGTTATTATGTGCTCCCACAGAATATGGTGTTTTCTCTTTTATATATCACACTTGTAATGTTACTTTAATGTCTGTTTACCCCCCAAAGATTGTAATTTTTATGAGAGCAGTAACTGTGTTTGTTTTTTCTCAAGTCTACAAACATGCTGAAATATTTTGTGGCACCTGGATACTGGAAATAAAGTCATTGAATGAAAAAATGAAAATAATGATTTAATTTAAATCATTTATTGTTTCCTAAAACTAGAGAAATGTATGAAATTCCTCTAAATCCAAGCTGAATGAAGTTATAAAATATAGTTCAAATAGAAGATGCTTTTCATTGATACATAATTATACATATTTTATCAGTTGCAGTGTGATATTTCACCTCTATATAATGTGTAACAAATTATGGAAATTAGCATATAAATCACCTCAAGCAATTGTCATTTTTTCATATTGGGAACATTCAAAATCTTCTCTTCTAGCTATTGGAAAGCACAAAGTACATTGTTTTTAACTTTAGTAAGCCTACAGTGACTAATAAATAAATGAGGGTATACATACCTCTTCAACATAAGGATGTCCTTTCCTTTGGATATATAACCAGTAGTGGAATCGCTGGATCTTATTGTAGTTCTAGCTTTTAGTTCTCTGAGAAATCACCATGCTGTTTTCCATAATAATATGGAAATGTGTATTTCCATACTATTTCTAATTTATATTCGATTTGTTTTTTACTAATTTTTATTGTTTTAATTTTATTTTAAAGATGTGGGGTACAATTCAGGATTAGGTATACAAACATTGATTATGCAGGTACCCTTGTTAATGAGGTGTGCCCCTCCCTCCCCTAGCAGTTTCCCTTAACTGCCAATCCCATCCCCCCTCCCCTGGCAGTTTCCCACTACTGCCAATCCCTTTCTTATAGTATTATGATTATTGTTCAAGGTCAGCTTATGAGTGAGAACACATGGTATTCTGTTCTTTGTTTCTGTAATAGATCAGATCACTGAGTATGATCGACTCTAAATCCATTCAAGTTGCTGCAAAGTCCATATGCAGCTATATGTATAATTTCTCATTTATATTACCACCAACAGTATGAGTATAAATTAGAGATCTCCTTTTTCCACATCCATGACAGCATTTATCATTTTTTTTTAATATGGAGCTCTCTTTTTTCCACAGCCTTGACAGCATTTGTCATTATTTTTTTTTCTTTTGATAATAACCATAGAAAACATTTTAAATGAGATTTTTCTGTGAAACGGAATCAAACAACTTGCTCCTTAAACATTTGCATAAATCAATGAACTCACAAATATTTTTTAAATGCCCAAAGTCATATTATTGCATATGAGGAAAATCTACATATTTGAAGCTGAAAAGTCTATAATTTAAAGACTGAATTTTGAAAGATTATGAAGAGTGTCATAACCCTACTTAATTATTGTTGACCAGGAAAATATGGAACCAAAAATCAGTTTAGTTTTAGGACATGAAGGAACTGGAAGAAAACTTGAATCAGATAAGCAGCAGAAGATCCCAACAAGGAGATCTATAGCAAGTCACAGTAGACAAATGGTAAGTTTATTTTCTAAGTGTGTTCAATTTTCTCACTTAAAAAAATCTTCTCTTTAAATTATACGTATCAAGAATTCATTTCTATTGCATAAAAGGCTTACATTTAATTGCTAAGGTAAAGAGAGTGTTTTTGGGTTTTTTTTAATTCTTAATTTTTAATTTTTTTGAGTTGGAGTCTCACTCTGTTGCCCAGACTGGAGTGCAGTGGCCGCTCCCAGCCACCGCAGCCTCCACCTGCTGGGCTTCGGCAATCCTTCCACCTCAGCCTTCCAAGTAGCCAGAACTGCAGGCGTGCC
>CAUYQG010134296.1:0-10881 GCA_963574415.1 Tarsius wallacei | reverse complement strand
TTGTAACTGTATCCTAACATGCAAGCCACAATATAAATTGTAGTTACTATGGCAAAATAACATTCTGGGAACTCTAATTAATTGTTATTTAAAAAGTGACTCTACTAAGCAATTATCTATCCACACCTGGTGTTCAAGGTTATTGATTAAGTTATTGGTTACATCTTGGTGAAGGAATTTTCTTTGTCCTTTTCCCTGTGCGAATAATATAAAAGCTCACTGTTAACTGACAATAAACGGCATCTGGCTTCTGTCCACCAACAGAGTCAGGTGTCCAAGTTTTCTCTCTTCATCGCCTACTCTGTTTCTTCTTCTTTGGGAAACCCTGACCTGCTGGAGCTGGACTCCGGCACCCTACCTACTTTGTGCTTTAAAGCACTGTGTTTATTTGGTCACTTCCCAAGGCATGTGTCAAAATTCCCAAAATGGAAGATACTATTGTATTGTATGTCAGAACCTTGGCACCAGTGTAACCAGTTGCAGTTTGCAAAACTGGATTTTATATTGGCACATTGTCTACCCATGACCATAACTCCAAGATTTGGAGAGAGCTCCGAGCCCTTGAACCCCATTTATGGCTTATGTCCTTGACTCCTTTTTCTTGATTTGACTGTTTCCTAATTTGTCCCTCCTTTCTCCTGTTTTCCTATTTCTTGCATCACTTCTCATTCTGGACTCTACGTCCATCCCCTTGGATCTTTAATTGTGTCTGCAGCAGTGATGAAATCGCTCTGTAGTCTGTCCAGTCTTTTGGGCTGCCCTCAGTAACTATATTTGTTCATAGGGTCACCAAATGCCATAATCCTCCTCAACATTGTCTGCCATGGCTGTTGACTTAATCCAGTCCCCAAGAAGAGAAATCAGACACAATAGGCATTCAACAAATATTGGTTTATTTAAATTCCTTCATAATAGTAGTAGATATAAAACCTACTACTATTTCACTGCCTATTTCACTGCTTGTATCATAATAATATCCTCAGTAAACATGTTTGTGTTACCTTCCTTTTCTTAAAGTTCTCCTCTGCCCACAAAATAAATTGGCTATTCAATCAAACAATTAAAAATTAATCGTACTGTTTTCTCCTATAGTTTGTGATCAAGGGAGGGAGAAATTGGCCAAACTTCCACAAAGTATATGGCCCGAAACTAACCCAAATTCTCTTGCCAGGAGTAGACTTGGAAGACTTAGAAAATGGGAGTAGACCCTAGAACCATGCAATGTGACTGATCAAATAATTTTTTCTTCATTTAAAAAATTAGTCAATGAAGTAATACTTTTAATTCATTTTGCTTTCACTGTTGCTCAGGATGAAGTATATGTACCTTTGTGAGCTACCTTCTCTTTCTCTTTCCTCAGTAGGAGTTTTAGTTGCTTTTTTGTTTGTTTTTGCTCCACTGCTTTATGAGAATCTTGTGGGTGGTTATGTTTATCATTTAGTCACAGAGTATATGATCATGAGGAACCACATTTGGACTTAGGCAAGAAAAATAGATGTCATTTCAATATCCTAGGCTTAGAGATGATGCTTTGGCTATGAGTGACCAACTCTGTGTTTTCTCTCATGAGGGAGGCCTAGTGAGTGTCCGTGGTTGCATGTGGGAAACTTACACAATCCTCAGTGATGATGGTAATAGCAAGAGGGGGTTTGTCATGCTTATTATAGGGGGAGGATGTGTATATACCAGTTAGTTAAGGGGTAAAAAAAAATTTTCAGAATTTGGCATGGCTGTTTGGCTTCCAATGATTCTCTTATTGTGAAATCTCTGCTATCAACCTTTCTTTGAAAAAATGCTTTCTCTTGCACCTCAATACTATCTAAGGTCTAAATGAGTGCCCCCATATCCTTACATTGATGTTATTAAGCTGGGCACAGTGGTCAGGTGTCAGTTTAGGGAGAGAACTCATGACCCAACCTAGTCCAATTGGAGTTTGTTCCCCTAGTATTTTTCAAATTACTCTGGAGGTCATATTTCTAGCTTTACAGAGAAGAAAATCAACACTCAAAAACAGAGATAAGAGGTGAAAATAAATAGAATTAGAGAGAAAGAAAATGAAAAAGACCGATACTGAGAGAATGTCCTGACAGTGGTCAAGTCCATTTTTCTAGGTCCAGAGTGTTCTGGTTACTGCCTTCTAGAAGTTTAGTTGTTCATTTCTTTCCTCATTTTTTAATGAATATTTCACAGACTTCCAAAGTATACTGCATTTACCTAGGCTAGTTTATATTAGATTTCTCTTACCTTGAAACCATAATAGATCAATATGCTATACTAGTTTGCAATCTATCATTCAGTGATGAAATAAAAAATTTAAAAGTAATAGAACAAAATAAAATAGAATATTTTTTAGTGCATTATATGATGTAAGAGTAAGAATTAGTTTGATACTTTTGTTTCTTTTGTAGTTTGTGTGTGTGTAAGCATATGTGTGCACTAGGTGACTAGAAGGTTGTGCTCAAAAAGTTTGAATGCCACGCACTGAAGCACCTGAATCTGTGACTCAGTGAGGCCACTTTAAGGGTGTAGAAAATCAGACTAGTTGGTTTCAGTTTTAATGAACACCACAGGTATGTGGGAGGTGAAGAAAACCATGAGAAAGGCTGAGTCATTAAAGACATTTCTCTGTACTTGGAGCAAAATATTCTCCCCAAAGTGACACTCTGTGAAATAATTCATACTCAAGAATTTGCTGAGGATTGTAAATCAAGAGGCCAGAAAAAAGTTCCTTTCAGTGGCTGCAGCCTCATCAACTGCGGAAGAGTTCCAATTACCCAGGCAATTGGCTTAGTGTGAAATCTCCATATTATGCAAAATCGGATAAAGGATCAGAGGAAGTTAATAGAATCAAGACAGCAAAGATTGAACGATCATAGCATGACAAGGGGTGTGCAGTAAGACTCATTTAGAAAAATAAAGCATATCGGGATGACTCAGTTATGAATGGACACTGAAGAGGATTTCCTTCAGTGCTTCTAGAATGACAGGAGCCTCCTGTTGGTGGAATTCAGGTCAAATGGAAGGGATTCGGTCTGTTAAAGAAATTTGGTGTGAGAAAACAGCCTTATTACTGAAGCAGGTAACATTGGCGGAGTGACTGTTATAGTTGCTCTATGAATAAGAAATAGAAAACAAATCTGTACCAGATAGAGGCTAGAGTATGCATGTAGGGAGCCATGTGTTACCTTAAGGGGGTGGCAATTCCTGGCGCTAATCAAATTATTTGGAAGAAAACTATGGTCTGAGTTTTAGATGTGCTTAAGGATGAGGACCAACTCCTGCTTGAGATCGTAGGGCAGCGCTATCCAATAGAGATTTCTGTGATGACAGATTCTGTGCTGCCCCATACAGTAACTACTAGCCATATTTGATTATTGAGCACTTGCAATAAGCTTTGTGAAACCGAGGAGCTGAACTTTACATTCTATTTAATTTCGATTTATTTAAATTTAAGTTGAAATAGCCACTGTTTTGGAACCAGAAGTCCAGAGCAAGTATTTCTTTAAGGTATTCTTTTGACCGGATATTTACATTTGAGAGGTTATGGATTCAAATATGAGGGTCCCTGTCTTTAGCATTAGTAAAGATAATAGCTGAGATTACTGAGTATTTACTATGTGATAAAAATTTTATAACTGCTTTCCATGGAATAGCTTGCTTAATTTCAATAAGTGCTACAATTAGCCCCATATTTACAGATGGTAAAATAGAGAGAGGCACAAAAGGGTTTGTAAACTTGCCAAAGATCATCTAGCTAGTAAGAAGAAATCAGGATTTAAACTAAAATAGTCTGATTCCTGTTTTTGCCCTTCATCAGAATCTCTACTGTTTTCCTTCTCTATGAGTTTTGCTTTGGATGTTCATATTAAAAATAAATTTCACTATTATTTCTCATATACAGGACTGACTCTTGGGCTTTTGCTGCTTTAGGCTCATTGAAAAATATGCCACTACTCAAGTATTATAAAGTTTCCAACTGACAGAGGAAACTGGTTTGGGGTAACTCTAATCTCAGAGCTAGAAAAAGATAAACACTTAACAACAGCAACAACAACAAAAAGAATTATGTCATTTGTTCAATTTCTGTATTATAGTCAGCAATTACAGTAGCCAGTATTTTTCTTATATTTCTGTGGTAGTGTTTGATTGTGTCCTGTATTATGATTTCACACAAGTGAAATTTTTCATTAGATTCCGTGGAAGGAGGAATGATTACCTTTATCATATTAATTTCTGCGGCATAGGGCCTAGCATATTGTGTTTTATTCCCCAAATGATGTACACACACAATCTTATGACTTACTAGGCTATAAAGTGCTTTCATAGATTCTGTAGCATCAACAGATAGAGAAATATCTTTGGTATGAATTTGCTTAATGATTATTGATTTATAAGTGAGTTGCCCCCTGAACTATGGTATATCCTAACAATCTGACTCCTTGAGGTGGCTCTCAGAAGACAACTAAATATGTACCTTTAAGGACTCTTTTATATAAAAATCTTATAAGGGGACTAAAGGCTTTTTTTCTTTGCTATCTTAAGCTCTCCCTAATGGCTGAAAATCAGGAATCAGCTAAAATTTATACATCAGTCCACTGAATCAGATAAGTTAGGTTTCTACCGGTAATGTAAATGCAAAAAGACATTTTAGTATTTAATAAATTACAAGGAGAATTCAGAAAAATGAATGGCCATAGAGATGTGACATAGACATGTTTATTTTTCAATCCTACTCCTATGCCCCTGCTCATTTTAATTAACAATTGAATCAAATACCATAGTATATTAGACCATCAGTTGGGTCTGCCTTATCATTTGGAAGTGCAGGCATATCTGCTGAGAAATCTCGGGTGTGACAATGCAATCAGGACTTTAGAAAAGCATAGCCAAATGCAATTTATATCAACACTCAGAGAAAATGGATTGTGATATTATTTATATCATTTTTCTCTGCATTCATTTCTCAATCCATGCATATAAAAATGTTACTTTCTAATTCATTGACTACAGACACCATAGATTATATGAAATTGGTCATACATTTAAGATTTTAGAATCTTAGGGGGAAAACATGTTCTACATAGTGATCCATCTTAAATAAAAATATCCATATAAAGAGAATTGACGTCCCTTGTGCTTTCACAAGGAATGAATCAACCTGTTCTACACTATACTACAGCAGCATGAAGTGCTGCTGCATACCAGTATGGTGGACTACCACTACTGGCAGTAGTAGCCATTGTATGAGCTAAACTGTAGCTGAAACACACATCTGTATTTGTGAACCACCCCTCCCCTTCCTATTTGCACATATGACATTTTTAATAGTTTGGCCAATGCAGTCATTATGGAAGATTGGCCTCTGCCTGGGAAATGTCTGCAAAGGCAGAAAACATTCTTACAAGGGATTATAGCAATCATATTAATACAAATGATCACTTTTCATCAATTTATACCCTGATAAAATACATCCTTTTTTTATAACATGAGGTTTTTATGGCAAAACCCCAAATTGCTGCATAAAAAAATGGGGCATAAAAGAACCAGTGGCAATCATTAAATCCAAAAGGTGCTAGTTATTGAAAAATAAGCCATGATAAAATAGGTCTAACCATTGTACAGGAACAGTAAGTCCTGGTGTTCTCTTACACAATAAGGTGATAGCAAATAACATAATAATGTAGTATATATTTCAAGATACCTATAAGATTTTGAATAATGTCAACCACAAAGAAAAAATAAATCTTTATAGTGATTGATACATTAGTTACCCAATTTGATCATTATACTATGTATACATGCATTGAAACATCACATTGTACCCCATAAATATGTGTAATAATATATATGAATTATGAATTATAAATTAAATTAGGAAAATAAATAAATTAACAAAGCACTTGGAAAAAAAGAAGATAAGGAAGGGTCTGCTCTGGTCCCCAGCAGGGAATACGTCTTTTTTCCTTTTGTTATTTTATATAGAAGCATAATTCACACACCATAAACTTCATTTATTTAAAATGTACAATTCACAAATGGCCCTAGGCATGTGATAAAAAGTGCTCAAATAAGATATCACTTCATATCAGTTAGAATGAATACTACCAAAAAGATGAATTATAACAAGTGTTGGTGAAGATGTGGAGAGAAAGGAACCCTTGCACATTGTGGATAGAATTGAAAATTATTACAACCATTAAGGAAAACAGTATTAAAGTTCCTCAAACAAAAATAATAGAACTACATATAATTCAGCAATTTCACAACTGAGTATATATCCAAAGGAAACAAAATCTTTTGTTAACTGTGTATTTAAGGTCTTATTCATAAAATCTTTGCCCAGATAAATGTCCTAAAGCATTTCCCCTGTTTTCTCATAGTAGCATCATAATTTTGGACCTTACATTTAAGTCTTTAATCTATTTTGAGTTGATGTTTTTTTATGTGGTGAGTGATAGAGGTCTCTTATTCTTCTGCACATAGATATCTAGTTTTCCCAGCACAATTCATTGAAAAGATTGTCCTCTTTGCAATGAATCTTCTTGGTGCCATTATTTAAAATCATTTGGCCATAAACACATGGATTTATTTCTAGGTTCCCTATTTTTATCCTTGGGTCTATGTGTTTGTTTTTATGCCAGTACCATGCTGTTTGGTCACTATAGCTATGTAGTAGATTTTGAAGTCAAGTAGCATGATGGCTCCAGCTTTGTTCTTTTTCTCAGGATTGCTTTGCCTTTCAGGATCTTTTTGTGGTTCCATACAAATTTTAAAATCATTTTCTATTTATGTTAATAATATTGGAATTTTGATAGGGGTTGCATTGTATCTGTAGATTGCTTTGGGTGGTATAGTTATTTTAACAATATTATTTTAATCTATGAATATGGAATGTCCTCTAATTTTTACATACTCTTTAATTTTTTTCATCAGTATTTTGTAGTTTTCCTTATAGAAATATTTCACCTCTTCGGTTAAATTTATTCCTAGATTTTTTTTGTATCTGTTATAAAAGGGATTGCTTTCTTGATTTCATTCTCATTGTTGGTGTGTAGAAACCTATTGAGTTTTGTATGTTGATTTTATATCTTGCAACTTTACTGAATTCATTTATCAGTTTAAGAGTTTTTACCATGAAGGGATAATGAATTTTATCAAATGTCTTTTCTGCATCTGTTCAGATAATCAAATGGTTTTTGGCCTTCACTGTGTCGATATAATGTATTATGTGTATTGATTTGCACGTTTGAACCATCCTTGCCACCCTGGGATAAATCCCACTTGATCATTGTGCACCATCTTTTTTATGTACTGTTGGATTCAGTTTCCTAGTATTTGTTGAGGGTTTTTGCATCTATATTCATTAGGGATATTGGCTTGTAGTTTTCTTTGTGTGTGTGTGTGGATGTATGTGTGTGTGTGTCCCCTTGTCTGATTTTGTATTAGGGCAATTCTAGTCTCATGGAATGAATTTAGAAGTAAATATCTCCCCCTTTTCAATTTTTTGAAATAGTTTAAGGAATATTGGTATTAGTTCTTCAAAAATGTGGTAAAATTCAGCAATGTAGTCATTTGGTTCCGGAACGTTTTTTTGGTTAAGAGACTTTTTATGACTGTTTCATTATTACTCATTATTAATCTGTACATGTTATCTATTTCTTCCTAGTGCAGTCTTGGTAGGTAGTATGTGTCCAGGAATTTATCCATTTTCTTCAGGATTTCCAATTTGTTGGTTTATAGTTAATTGTTCATAATCATCTCCAATGATCAGTTGTGATGTCTTATTTTTTGTTTCTGATTGTGTTCATTTGGATCTTTTCTCTTTTGTTCCTAGTAAAGATAACTGATAGTCAATTTAGTTTATTTTTTTCAAAATCGAACTTTTTGTTAATCATTCGTATTTTTTGTTCTCAATTTTGTATATTTCTGCTCTGATCTTTATTCTTGTTCCTTCTCCTAATTTTAGGTTTGTGAGTATTTTCGGTTTTTTGTTTGTTTGTTTGTTGCTTTTCTAGTTTTTTGAGGTACTTCATTAGACTTTATTGAAATATTTCTATTTTCTTGATGTAGATTTATTGAGATAAATGTTCCTCTTAACACTACTTTTCTGTATCCTGTAGGTTTGGGTATGTTGTGTTTCTATTTTGATTTGTTTCAAGAATTTTTTTTTTCTAATTGTCTTCATTGACCCATTGGCTGTTCAAGATGTTTAATTTTCATATATTTGTATAGTTTTGAAAGTTCCCCTTGTTAAAGGTTTCTCATGATATTCCATTGTGCTTAGAAAAGATACTTAAAAAATATTTTGACTTTAAAAAAATGTTGAGACTTCTTTGAAGACCTGTGTTCATTGCAGCATTATTCACAATAAAAAATATATAAAATTAATCTAAGTGTCCATCAACAGGTGAGTGGATAAAATGTATATATATACACCCAATGGAATAATCTTAAGCCTTAAAAAGAAGAAAATCCTGTCATCTGCATCAACACAGATGGACATGGAGGGCATTATACTACATCAAATAAGCCAGGTACAGAAAGACAAATACCACATTATCTCACTTAATGCAATTTTTAAAAGAATTCATTGGAACACAAAATAAAATGATAGTTACTGGGGATTGGGGGTGAAGGAAATGGAGAGATTTTGGTCAAATGGTATAAAATTTCTGATACAAAAAAGGATAATTCAAAAGATCTATTGTTTAACATGGTTGCTATAGCTCATAGCAATGTTTTGTGTTCTTAAATATCACTGAGAGTATACTCTGTGTTATTAACACAAATAATGATAGATATGTGAAGTAATGCATATGTCAGTTAGCTCTTTTCAGCCATCCCATAATGTAGACATATTTCAAAACATTGTTACGCACATGACATAATAATTCAAACACAAAATAATTACATGATATATAAATTAAAAGGTAAAGTGTACAATTAAATGTTTCTTGGTATATTTACAGAGTTGTGCAACCATTCTCACATCAATCGTTGAAAATTTTCATTACGTTAAAAGAACCCCTGCACCACTTAGTCATCATTTCCAAACCTCCCATTGCTCCCTTTGGCCCTAGGCAACCACTAAGCTACTTTCTGTCTATACAGATTTTTATATTATGTACATTTTGTATCAATGAAATCATAAATACGTGGTCCTTTGTGACTGAATTCTTTCACTTAGCATCATGTTTTCAAGGTTCATTCATGAGTAGTATGAATCTATACTTCATTTCTAATAGTCCATTGTACAGACATACCACATTTTGTTTACCCAGCTATCAGTAGATGGCTAGTTGGGTTGTTTTCACTTTTGGCTATCATGAATATAATGTTTGTGTACAAGTTTTGTGTAACATATGCTTTCAACTCTCTCATGTGGTCAGTCAGTTTTCCCAGCACCATTTACGGAATATGTGCTCCTCTCTACAGTGGTTGTGGGTGGAGGCTTTGTCGAAGATTAGTTGAATGAGGAATTGAGGTTTTGTTCCAAAATCTCTATCCTGTTCCATTGGTCTATATGCCTCTTCTTGTACTAATTCCAGACTGTTTTGATTATTGTAGCCTTGTTGTAGAGTTTAAAGTCTGGAAGTGTGATACATCCCACTTTGTTTCTTTTGCTAAGGATTGTTTTGGCTATTCATGGTCTTTTATGTTTCCATATGAATTTCTGAATTGAGGTTTCCAGATCTGAGAAGAATGATGTTGCTAATTTAATGGTATTGCATTAAATCTGTAGATTGCCTTGAGTTGGATGGACATCTTAACAATGTTAGTTCTTCCAATTCATGAGCATGGGATATTTCTCTATTTGTTTCTTCTTGGATTTCTTTGAGCAGTGTTTTGTAGTTTTCATTGTAAAGGTCTTTCACTTCTCTGGTTAGGAAGATGCCATGTATTTCAATTTTTGTGGCTCTTGTGAGTGAGATCGTGCTTTTTATTTTGTTCTCTATTTGCTGTGGGTGGATAAGAATGAGACTTTCTTTTGCATGTTTATTTTGTACCCTGAGAATTTGCCAAAGTTCCTTATCAGTGCAAGGAGGTTTTTGACAGAATTTCTTGTATGTTCAAGGTATGGAATCATATTATCAACAAAGAGGGATAACTTGACTTCCTCTTTTCCTATTTGAATACCCCTGATTTACTTCTTTTGTATGATTGCTCTAGCTAGGACTTCCAACACAATGTTGAACAGGAGGGGTGAAAGTGGGCAGGCATGTCTTGTTCTGGTTTTCAAAGGAAATGTTTCCAATTTCTTTCCATTTAGTAATATGTTGACTGTGGGTTTATCATAGATAGCTCTAACTCTTTTGAGATATATTCCCTCTATTCCTAGGTGTTCAAGGCTTTTTATCAAGAAAGAATGCTGTATTTTATTGAAAGATTTTTCTGCATCTGATGATATAATCATGTGGTTCTTGTTTGTACATCTGATGATGTATTTAATTACATTTATGGTCTTGCAGATGTTGAACCAGCCCTGCATCCCTGGTATGATGCCTATTTTGGCATGGTAGATGATTTTTGAGATGTGCTGTTGGATCTGATTTGCTAGAATCTGGTTGATGATTTTCGCATCTATGTTCATCAGGGAAATTGCCTGTAGTTCTCTCTCTTTGTTGGACCTTTACCTGGTTTGGGTATCAATGTGATGTTAGCTTCATAAAATGATTTGGGGAGGGTTTCATCATTCTTTTTTTTTTTTTTGAGTTGGAGTCTCACTCTGTCACCCAGACCGGAGTGCAGTGGCTGCTCCCGACCACCGCAGCCTCGACCTGCTGGGCTCCGGCGATCCTTCCGCCTCAGCCTTCCAAGTAGCTGGAACTACAGGCGCGCGCTACCACGCCCAGCTAATTTTTTGATTTATTGTAGAGATGA
>CAUYQG010134295.1:0-37112 GCA_963574415.1 Tarsius wallacei | reverse complement strand
TGCATGTTTCCCTGTCTCCTTGAGTACACTCGTTCAGAGAACTTATGCATTCTCAGGTTTTCAGTTGCAAGTCTATGCTCATGATTTATATTTATATAAATACGAGATAAATCCCCCAAAACTGGAATTATCTTTTGGAGTGCGGGTCCCTTGTAGTATAGACTTCCCCCACTAGGTCAATGTTTTAGGAACCCTTTGGCATCAGTGTACCAGCTAGCGTTGTTGTGAGAAGCTGTGTTTGGCTTCAGTGAAATTTTTGGAGATTCTTTCAACACATTTGCCCATTTTTATGATGGGTGATTTACATGAGCAACCAGCAGTTTTTGTTCCAAACGGCCTGATCGCATGTCCCACTCTCCCTATTCACCCTATCTCTCTCACCCTGAGCGACTTCTTTTTTGTTTCCCTGGATGAAAAAAATCCTCAAAAGGAAATATTTTGCTGATGTGGAAGAGATGGAACACAAAACGGCAGAAGCACTAAAAAGCATCAAAATTGATGATTTCAAAAACTGCTTTGAGCAGTGGAAAAAGCATCTTGATAAGTGTATTGCATCGAATGGAGAATACTTTGAAGGTGAATCAGTTTAAGCCTGTAAGAATACACAGTTTTAATAAACATTCCATTTTTGGGGTCACCCTTGTGTGTATGTTTAATACATATAAATATTTATGTAATATTTATGTTTATATTTTTTGGCTATTCCCTTCAACATCATAGTCTTATTTCCGACTGCCCGTATGACGTTTTTTACTTGGAGATCCCATGAACTTGACCAAAATGGAGTGTGTTTTTCTTTAAATCTATTTAACCTCCTGTGTTCTCTTTCTTAGTTGGTGGCACCACTGTTCCCACCCAGTCTTGAGAGGTATCCTTCTTGTTTTCTCCTTGTACATACAGTCATTTAATACAGCCTGTACATTTTGTCTTGAGTACTTCTTAGCGCTTGCACTTCCCTCTCTCACGAGCCACCAGAGCCCTAGAGCAGGACCTTATCCTCAGGTGGATAGTGCAGAGCTCTCCTCACTGGTGTCCCTGCCCCTGTGTTTGGCCCACTCAAATTGGTCCTCTGCAGTCACCAGAGAGACTCATCGAAGATGCAGATCTGAACTGTCACCTCTCTGCCTTTCTTATCTCCTTTAACACTTATCTCCTTTCCTCCCATTTCCATCTCCTTGTCTTGAGTCTCAGCTAGCGCTCTTCTGCCCAGAGGACCTTAGTGTTGCTCGTGACTGTACTTGCCATGATAGCTTTCCTTCTACTCCTGCCAAGGTATGCCCTTGCTGGGCAATAGGCAACCGCCAGAAGGCTCAGGCCTGGTAGTGAAAGTTCCCCAGACCATGGGGAAGACTGCTTATGATTCAGTGCCCTCTGTGCAATTCAACTTGGTTTAATCTTACCTTATGTTTTGTTTTGAGATGTAGTATGTTGCAATAGCCAAAGCCCTTGTCATGGTGTAAGACCTGATTCCTTATTCTCATGGGAGAACTCTCAAGAGATTTTAGTTAAATTACATACTTTGATTTTTAGTTTTCTCATCTATAAAATGGCAATCAGGGCATAAAACATTGTTGCCCAGAGATTTTTTTTTGAAGGTTTAAGTGACAATATGTAAAGTAGAAATAATAATGATAAACATAATTCCTTTATTATTAATTATACAATAATAATAATAAAGCCCCTTTCACTGCATCTTATTACCCATAGCTCTAGGAACACATCTGGAAATCAATGCAAAACCTTCTGAATGAATAAAGAAAAGGATAAAGCCAGATGGAGCCCTGGTCTGTAAACCAAGTTTCTGTGTATGAAAGGAGGCAAAGGTGACCAACCGGTGTAGGTTTAGCATCGCGAAGGCAACCTAGTTAGGTCTGGGCTTGGATTGTTTTGGAATTAATTCCAGGCATTTGCACTAAGAATGTAATCTCAGTAGGAACTCCTTGTAACAGATGTACAGCGTTTAGGGGCAGATAATTATATTAGACTTTCCACGTGGCTCCTGAGGTTTTGGGATTAGTTTGGATGGCCTGTTTGGGCTTGACTACTTTTACACAATGTATTTGTTAGTTTGCAATATGGTATTCATGAGGATTAATGGCTACTTTAAGTAAGAGTAAATCTAAGACTCTCTGAGAGCTCATTATAAACACATTCAGTCAAATCCCCAGTCTCTGTAGCCATAATCTTTTAATTGAATTGAATAATGTGGTCTCTTATCCTGCATGTAGGAGGGTCTGACACTTTCATCTTTGCTGCGGGCTCCTGTCATGTCTTATCTTTTCTGAGGCCCTGAAAGGGTGGCAGTTTTACTGTGTTCACCTTAAATAATCCTTAGTCTTGAAATTTATTATTTGTTCTTAGTGGAAAATAAGAATGTTGATTTTCGTCATCTTGGTAATGATCTTATGTTCACAAATTTGTGTGGGTGGAGGAAGGGAAGCCGATATAGATAAATTTGTATTTTTATTTTAGTGCTGATTTTTGGTTTCAGATGCCACATGAATATCATCTCTAAATTGAAGAAGACCTGCTTAGTGTGAAATATTTGTCCTGGATTTTTTCTTTGTTTGAATTTATATTGTTCATTGAAGAGGTCAGTTGACCCTCTTCACCCCCAGTCCTAGGCAAGTGCTAATCTGCTTTCTGTCTCTGTAATATAGATTTGCCTATTCTGAAGATTTCATATAAATGGATTTATACATGTGTGGTCTTTGTGTCTGACTCCTTTCACTTAGCATGTTGTTTTCAGGGTTCATCCATGGAGTAGCATGTATCAGTCCTTAATTTCTTTACTGCTGAATAATATTTCTTTGTATAGATATATCAATATGTTTGTTACTGAAAATAAGCAGGATAGTGTAATATCTGAATTGTATACATCTTGATCGCTTGAAAAGAAATTACTGCCTTAAGTAAAAAAAAAATTCCTTTGTATGGATATATCATATTTTATTTATCTACTCACCAGTTGATGGGCATTTGGGTTGTTTCTACTTTTTGGCTACTTTGAATACTCATGTACATTTGTGTAGTTTAAAAAAATACAGATATATGTTTTCATTTATCTTCGATATTTACCCAGGAGTGCAATTGCTGGGTAATATGGTCACTCTGTGTTTAATCTTTTGAGGCACTGTATGATTGTTTTCCGAAGGACTGTACTATTTTACATTCCTAATAGGAGTGTATGAAGATTCTACATGTTATTATTACTTGTTATTATCACCATTTTTATTATAGCCATTCTAGTTAGGTGTGAAATGTGAAGTGGTTTGACTTGCGTTTCCCTGATGGCTAATGATATTGATCATCTTTTTATGTGTGAATTGACCATTTGCATATATTCTTTGGAGAAATCTCGATTCAGATTATTTGCACATTAAAAAATTTTTTAATTTGTCTTTTCATTATTGAATTATAAGAGTTCTTTTTTTTTTTTTGAGTTGGAGTCTCACTCTTGTCTCCCAGGCTTGGAGTGCAGTGGCACTCTCATGGCCACTGCAGCCTCGACCTGCTGGGCTCAGGCAATCCTTCTGCCTCAGCCTTCCAAGTGGCTGAAACTGCAGATGCACGCCACCATGCCTGGCTAGTTTTTGTGATTTATTGTAGCAAGGTCTCCCTAAGTTGCCCAGGCTGGTTTTGAACTCCCGGGCTCAGGTAATCCTCTCACCTCTGCCTCCCAAAGTGCTGGAATTATAGGCTGAGCCACTGCACCTGGCCTGTAAGAGTTTTTAAAAATATATTTTAGATACAAGTTCCTCATCAGATATATATTTTCCAGTATTTTCTTCCATTCTGTGGGTTGTCTTTTTATTGACTTGATGGTGTTCTTGAAGCATGAGAGATTTTAGTGTTGGTGATATTCAATTTCTCTGTCTTTTGTTTTTGCACTTTTGGTGTCATGTTTAGAAACTATTGCATAATCCAAGGCCATGTAGATATATATATGTGTTTTCTTTTAATAGTTTTATGGTTTAAACCCTTAATTTAGATCTTGGATTCTAGGTGTGTGGTTTGAGGTACAGGTCCAGTTTTATTCCTTTGCATGTGAATATCCATTTTCCCCAGCATCATTTGATGAAAAGACTGTTTTTCTTCATTGGATTGTCTTGGCATCTTGTCAAAAATCGATTGGCCTTAATTGTGAATGTTTCTTTCTGTACTCTGAATTCTGTTCCACTGGCTTGTATGTCTATTCTTATATCCATACCATTATTTTGATTAGTGTGGTATTGTAGTTAGTTTTCAAATTGGAAAGCATGAATCCCCTAACTTATTTTGGCCATTTTTAGTACTTTGAGTTTCCATATGAGTTTTAGGATCAGCTTGTCAATTTATGCCAACAAGTCAGCTTGGATTTTTATGGGGATTATATTGAATCTGTAAATTAGTTTGAGAAGTATTGCCATCTCATCAATATTAAGTCTTCTGACCCATGAACATGGGATGTCTTCCTATTTTTAATTTCTTTCAGCAGTGTTTTGTAGTTTTCAGAATATAAATTCTGTTCTTTTGTTAAATGTATTCTTTTTTTAATGCTGTAGTAAATGAAATTTTGTCTTAATTTCATTTTTAGGTAATTCACTGAAATTGTATAGAAACGTGATAATTTTTGTGTATTAATCTTACAGTCTGCAAACTTGCTGAACTTGTCTATGAGTTTTAATAATTTTTTAGTGGATTTTTTTTTTTTTTTTTTTTTTTAGTTTAATTCTAACTATGTCACCCAGAGTGGAGTGCAGTGGCTGCCCGTGGCCACCGCAGCCTCGACCTGCTGGACTCCGGTGATCCTTCCGCCTCAGCCTTCCAAGTAGCTGGAACTACAGGCGCATGCTACCACACCCGGCTGATTTTTGATTTATTGTGGAGATGAGGTCTTGCCAAGTTGCCCAGGCGGGTCTCCAACCCGCGGGCTCAGGCAATCCACTCAACCTCGGCCTCCCAAAGTGCGGGATTACAGGCTGGGCCACCGAACCCGGCTTTTAGTGGATTTTTTATTTGTATGTATGAGATCATGTTATTTGCAAATAGATGGTTTTAATGCTGTATTTCCAAAATGGATGCCATCTATTTCGTTTTCCTAAGTATCCTAGCTAAAGCCTCCAATACAATATTGAATAGAAGTGGTAAGAGTAGATATCCTGTCTGTTCCTGGTCTCAGAAGGGAAGCAAATAGTTTTTGACTGTTAAGTGAGATGTTAGCTGTGGTTTTTCATAGATGCCCTTTATTAGGCTTAGGAAGTTCCTTCTTTTCCTAGTTTGTTGAGTGTTTTTGTAATAAAGGAATGATGAGTTTTGTCAAATGCCTTTTCTGTGTCTCTTGTGTTTATTGTGATAATCATGTGCTTTTAGGCCTTTATACTATTGATATGATGATTACATTCATTTTTTATTATTAAGCCAACCTTAAATTCCTGGGATAAATTCCACTTATTCATGCTATGTAATCCTTTTTTATATTTCTTGATATAGTTTTGCTAGTATTATGTGGAGGATTTTTGTGTCTGTATTCATTAGAGATACTAGTCTGTAGTTTTTCTGTGATTGCTTTGTCTGGTTTTGGTATCAGGGTAATACTGGCCTCAGAAATTGAGCTGCATAGTGTTCCCTTCCCTTTAATTTTTTTGGAAAATGTTTGTGAAGAATTGGCATTCATTCTTCTTTATGTATTTGGTAGAATTCACCAGTGAGGCCATCTGGCACTGGGCTTTTCCATGTGGGTGGTTTTTAAATATCTTTACTTGTTGAAAGTCTTTTCATGTTTTCTGTTTATTCTTGAATCAATTTCAGAATTTTGTGTCTTTTGAGGAATTTGGTCATTTCATCTATGTCATGTAATTTATTGGGATACAGTTGGTCATAATATTACTTTACAATCCTTTTTATTCTGTGTGATATAATAATGGCTTCTCCTTTTATTCATTATTTAATTCTGTCTTGCTATTTAAAGTTACGTATTTTAGAGATCATTTCTAATGGCCACATAGTGTTTTATAATTAACCTATTTATTGCTATTAATATTAGCAATAATGCCACAGTTAATATCCTTTTATATATCTTAGTGTACATTTAGTGATTCTTTGTTTCTGAGGATAAATTATTAACGGTTGATTCTTAAGTCAGAGGGATGTAATATTCATTATTAGTAGGTATTGACAAATTGTAGTTATTGACATATTGTCCCTCATAGAGTTTGTACCAGTGTGTGAGAATTTATTCTCAGTCAGTGAGAATAATCTAACTTCTAAATATTTGCTACTATACTGTGTAAATATTTGAATTTTATTTTAGCTCACATTTATGAATGATGTTGAATTTGTTTTTACATATATTGACTGTTTACATTTATTTTTCTATAATGATATTTCTTTTACTTATCCTTTTCTTATTGTGTTACTGATGTTAACACTTTTTTTTTTTTTTTAAAGGAAATTAGTCTTTGTCACGTGTCTTCCAAATATTTTTTTCCTTGTTGGTATTTTCTTTTGACCTTATTGAACATTTTGTTATATAACATTTTGTTACATTTTTATGTGGTTAGATTTATCCACCTTTTCTTTTCTGGCTTCTGGATAGGTATCGCTGTATTACTCCCATGTAGTTAGACTCTTTTAGGTCAAAAGACAGATATCCTTGGGTTGCCTCAGGATTTTGTTGAATTTATAGAGAATTTAAAAAGTAGGACTAGTTACACAGTCAAGTTGTGTTTTGGGGACACAGCAGTCATCCAGGAGTTAGTCTATAGGTCTGCACTCTGCAGGGAGCTTGACGGAAAATCTAGTAATTGTCTCCTTACAGACAACATTCCTTCCTTGCCTTCTCTGTTGTAACGTTCCACCATTATGGTTCCTCCACCTTTTCTGCCGCTTATATGACTCTTGATCTTACCCTGTGGCTTCTGCTCTCTTGTTTTCTGCTTTTTGTCATCTCTCTGTGTGTCATTGTGGCTTCTGTTTCCATTACTAAGTCTTGGTGTCTATATTTAAACTCCTGTTCAAAGAAGAGATCAGATTGGTTTGTCCAGTCACTGTTCCTTTTTTTACTGTAGGCCACTCCAGACAGGTAGATTCTCTGCCAAGCCTGTCTTCGATCTCCAGATTAGTGACCAGCTGAAGCTTCAACAGTAGGGTCTAGTGGTAGAATATAGGGCAAACTGTGTCCTTAAAAAAAAGTTAAAAAGCTTTAGAAGGTTCATGTGATAGGAATTTTGAAAAAAACAAAGGGAACGTTATAAGTGACAGTCACCTTATTTTGTCTGATTTGTAAAATGTGCAATACTCTAGGCAGCTATTCTGTGTGCACAGATGTCCCAGATATCATTAGTGCCCTCAGTTAGCTAATATCAGTGGAGGGGATAATGACCCAAGCATGATCTAACTGCAATACAAAGAAAGAAGCATGGGAAGGTGACACGTGTCAGAAACTAAGCTGTAGGAGTAGACCCATGCCTCTGAACTCAGGGAAGTATTTGAAACAGTCACGCTTTCAGAGGTCTTGTAGGATGGTGTCTCATTCACAGTAGGTATCATGCTGATAGATAAAGGCATTGTGGTATAGGCAAGGCCTTCCAGAAAGGCACGGGGGCAAGAAGCGGGACGTGGAGGAAATGCTATTCCCAGATTTCTGAGTCTGACTTGGGATGGAAAGGTCGGTTTAAGACCCAATTTTGGCATGTCCAGAATCCCTGAGAGGATGCTTGGGTTTTATTTGATAAGTAGTGGTGCAATATTCAAGTTTTGGAGCTGGGCAGTGGCATTAATTAATTAACTTATTAATTTAACAAATATTTCCGTGTGTTAGGCATTGTTCAAGGATATATCAGTGAGCAAAATAAACAAAGAAACAAAACACAGAAAAGATTCCTGCCTCTAGAACCTATGTTCTTGTTGGGGGAGATAGTCAATATACATAATAGGTATATCATATAGTATGTTAGGTAATATATTAAAAAAGTAAATAAAATAGGGTAATGGGGACTGGGTAGGCTTATGAGGGTTTAGGGGAAAGAACGTAGTTGTGATTTTATTATATATGTTTTTTCCTTTTATTTTTAGTTGATGCATAATAATTATGTATTTATGAGATACAGAAAGATATTTTGCTACAGGTATACAGTATGCAATGATCAGGGTAATTAGCATACATACACCTCAGACATTTCATTTCTTTATGGTGTGAACATTAAAAATCCTCATTGACTGGGCTTGGTGGCTCAGCCTGTAATCCCAGCACTTTAGGAGGCCGAGGTGAGTGGATTGCTGAGCCTGCGGGTTCGAGACCCACCTGGGCAACTTGGCGAGCCCTCATCTCTACCATACATCAAAAATTAGCCAGGCATGGTAGCGCGCGCCTGTAGTTCCAGCTACTTGGAAGACTGAGGTGGAAGGATCACCGGAGCCCAGCAGGTTGAGGCTGTGGTGGCCAGGAGCATGCCACTGCACTCCAGCCTGGGTGCCGGAGTGAGACTCCAACTCAAAAAAAAAAAAAAAAAATCCTCATTAACTAGTCTCCATCTGCTCCTCCTTCCTATCCTTTCTAGCCTCTAATACCCAAAATTTTACTTTCTACTTCCATGAGTTCAAAATTATTTTTGCTTCCACATATGAGTGAAAACATATATTTTTTTGTGTCTGACTTTGCTTAACATAATGTTCTGCGGGCTCATCCATGTTGCTACAAATGATAGAGTTTCATTCTTTTTTATGGCTGAATAGTATTCCATTGTGTATGTGAACCACATTTTCTTTATCCATTTGTTTGTTGTTAGACACAGATTGACTTCAACTTTTTGCTCTTGTGAATAGTGCTGCAGTAAACATGGGGTGCAGGTATCCATTTGATAAACTAATTTTCTTTCCTTTGGATGAATACTCAGTAGTGGGATTGCTGGATCATATGGTAATTCTATTTTTAGTTTTTTGAAAAACCTCCGCACGGTTTTCCATAGTTACTGTACTAATTTATATTTCCATCAACTGTGTAAAAGAGTTACCATCTCTCTGCATCCTTGCCAGCTTTTGTTAGTTTTTCTTTATGATACTACGTATTCTACCTGGGGTAAGATGATACCTCTTTTCATAGATATGATTTTAAATAGGGGGTCAATGAGATGGTGGCAGATGATAGAATCTAGGTTGAGCACCCCTAATAAGAAAATTTGGCATCTGAAATGCTCCAAAACTTAAAAGTTTTTGAGAGCTGACATGATGCCACAAATGGAGAATTTCACACCTGACATCATGTGAGATGGGAAGCAGTCAAAACTTTGTTTTATGCACAAAATTATTAAAAGTATTGTATTCATTTTCAAAATTGAAATCTGAAACACTTCTGGTCCCAAGCATTTCAGATAAGGGATACTCAATCTGTAAATCATTAGGAGAACAGTCTAGAAAGCCAGGTTGTATGGTGCTGAATATGGGGGTGGGCAGTACAGCTTGGCTGAAGAGTCTCAAGGCAAGAGGACCACTGAAGATTTGTATGAACCGATTTGCTGTTTTGGCTTTAGAAGTGAAATTTCTTTTCCATTTGGCTGTGTATTTTTATTCCTTAGCAAAGAAGGCCAACAGTTGACTCGCCTGATTAGCTCTACTTTGCTTTTTAGAATTGAGAAATATGATTTCTAAACTCTTAGTATTCATGACTACCAAGAGTCCAGTGTTTCCTTAAGTATGTTCATGGACTATCCACATCAGAATCACTTGGGATACTGGTTAAAAATACAGATGCCTGGACCCTGCCCTTGACCCAGTGTAGTGGTCAAGGCACAGCAGTATAGTGGTTAAGGATATAGGCTTGATATAGTCAGCCTGGGTTCAAATCCTGGATTCGCCCCTTACTTGGCTGGGTGGTCTCGGACAAGATACTTAATTTTCTGTGCCTCAGTTTCTTTATCTATAAAATAGGAGTAATAATAATGATAACATCTACTTCATAGACTTGTGGAGATTAAATAAATTAATTGATGTGAAGTGCTTGAGCACTGCCTGCTACCTGGAAAGCACTTAGTTAAGTGCCAAATATAATTATTTCTACTGAATCATAATCTCTGAAGATAAGGCAAGTAATCTTCAGATTTGACGGTCACGCTGGGTGATTTATTTGCCCATGTGCAATGGGATACTATACTTCCAAAGGCATAGTGATAATGCATGATGACTTTGTTAGAATGTGGATCAATTAATGTTTTAATTTTTCAGATATAGTGGTTTATATAGCAGTAGGTGCTATTGTTTACAGGTGTGTATTATGTGTTAAACATGTTCTTTGCCATTCACAAAAATCCCATGAGGTAAGTAAATATTGACCAAATTTTATAGATGGGAAAACTGAGGCTTATGTTGATGAAAAACTGGCCAAAGCAACACAGCCAATGAGCTGTGCACTTTTCATTGAAACTTAGTTTTGCCTCACTGAGGAGCTCTCGCTCCTTCCTGGACTCCATCTTCTAGTAACTCACTCAGCCTTTTTATCTTGCAAATGTATATTTTATGTTCAGATGCATTTGTACAAATTCCTCTCCAGTACTGAATAAAAACCTCATTGGACATGCTTTACTAATGGTAAACTAGTTGCATCATTCTGTATGATCGAGAACTGAAAGAAATTTTTGTCTTTACAAGTGTGGAGATATAGGAAAAACCAAAGTGCTTTCCCCAGTCTCACACAGTCACTCAACCTAGTAAAGGGCACTTCTGGGACCAAGCAATTCTGCAGCGGACACCAGTTGGGGTCTCCTGATTCAATTCAATTCTGACACTCTCTGGAGGTAGCCTCATCCCACAGCTTGAGAGCTCAGTCCCACAAGACTGGCCCCCCACTTCTGATGCCAGTCCCAAGTCTGAGCCTCCAGAATATGGAACTTCTGACCAACTGGTGATAAAATAAAAACGTAAGCACTTATATTTTTTAAACAGTTTATTCGAGCATTCAGTAATTCATGAATGGGCTGGCAGCAGACCATAACGGACTAGTACTCCTCCGGGAGAAGCAAGGGTGGAAGCAGTTGTGAAGTATTTGCAGAGGCAAGACAAAACAACTTTGAATGGTCAGAGTGGAAAGTTCTAGTTAGGTTAGTGGATGGTCTCTGATACCGTTTCTGGTTTCAATTTACTGTTTACATCGGGCTTTGGTTTGTTCATGTAAGCATTTAAGGTTACTGAGCTTCTCCTGTCTAATGGCCTCCCAGTTAATTTTTATTTTTTCTTTTTGTAGAGACGGGGTCTCACTGTGTTGTCCAGACTGGTCTCAAACTCCTGGCCTCAAGTGATCCCCCCACCTCAGCCTTCCAAAGTGCTGGGATTATAGTGAGCCACCATGTCCAGAACCAGTTAGAATTTTTTAAAACAATTTTTTCTTTTTGGTCAGCCCTTTTTTTTTTTTAATTTAAATTTTGGGTAGGAGAGCCCCTCTCTTTCACCATCATGGCTAGATTGTCTTTGTCTCAGTGTGGAACTAATAAGTCATGACATCTTTTGTTATTTCATCTCTTTTTTGTTCCTCAAATCCCAGTGAGATTATCTGGTATGCTGTTGATGTCTTTGAATGCACATTTAAGGCTCCTAAGAGAATAATGATGACTATTAGGAGGATAATACCAAGAGACTTAGCTCCTCAGCTAAGATCCCTATGAACCAAACCACCTAATATTTCTATGGGAACAAAGGTTAATGACTAGAACAAACTATAAATTCAGCCTCCGAGTCCAGAGTTTAATTAGTTAGTAAAATTTCTTGATTTGAGCTCTCAGCATATTGTCCTGGTTTGTGGTTTGAATGTCTTTGTTTATGGTGTTGGGTGTCTCAGCGAACTCCCTGAGTGGTCCTCACATCAGGTATGAGGGTTGTCCTGTGAGGTTACATCAGGTTGTCTATCTCTAGCTTGTAGGGCTTCAAGAACATAGCGTTTCTTGTACTTGAGATTCCAAGTCAGAGAAGTCGGAGAAAATTGGATTTGAGGGACTCAGAAGAATTGAGGATTTAGTCTTATCTACAAGTAGATAATAACACTTGAAAGCAATTAATAGGGCTGCAATCTAATAACAGGTGTATTAGTGTTTCTTTCTGAGACATAATTTTTTTCTCTATAGTGGTCCCGGTTTCTACCAAAGATAATGAGTAAGACTAATTTGATTGCAAAATAAGTTTTTAAAATCAGTGTTGGCCTTATTATCTACATAAATGCAGTAAGAATAGTGATTGACCACGTAGGCTATTTTTCAATTTGCTTTGCTGAAAATTTTGATGTGGAATTTCAGATTGGATTTAGAAAAAGCCTTTCAAGGCTAGGAAGCCAAACCAATAAAAATTGCTGACTTTGCCTGCAGGGTCTGTATATTTGTGTGAATTCTTCTTGAGGTTCCCCAAATATCTTGAGATTTATGGGCCTGCCAGGAAGTGACAATTTTTACTTACTGTAAGACTGGAACCCTTGATGCCGGGAGAATACTATGTCAAACCCTGGTAATATAACTAATGTTTCCAGTTATATCCTGTTATAAAGACAAGAGATTCCTTTGAACTTATAACTATATTGCCATAAATTAAACATATCCTTTCCAACTTCTAAAGGATCAGGTAGGGAGAAAAAGTAAATACTTCAATCTTTATTTACAAAAGTATACTTTACCAAACTTCTGTAAGCTATAGGTAGCTTAAAAGAAAAGGAAAAAAATATTTAAGAAATTAAATCTGGAAAATAAAACACTAAAATAAAGAGCCAGCAAAATTTTAAATAAAAAGTCATAAAAACATTATCTTCATCAGTTATTCAGTCCCTTGTAATTAATTATCTGATTTATCTTGGGTTAGCAGTTTCATAAACTCACCAATTTCTTCATTAGAATTTTAGAAGTTCTTACCCAGTTTTGTAGTAACTTTAATGATCTTAAAGTTATCAGAAACCTGTATTTCAGAGAACATGTCAGAGTCCTTTTTATGAATCTCTTTGAAGAAGAAACACCTTTGGACTATAGCTGATTGCAGATGTTTTTTAAAGAATCAAAACAATATCTATGGATAGTAAGTCTTAAAACGGCCATGGTTAAATTCTGATGAGGGTTGTGCAATCGGTGAGGAAATTTGGTTACTTTTTGTGACATACAACATTTTAACATAATAACTGAAATTATGACATAGCATTGAATGAAGACATCAGATTTCTTAGAATTTCCTACAGCTTATGGAGCACATTTTTTTTTTTTTTTTTTTGAGTTGGAGTCTCACCGTCGCCCAGACTGGAGTGCAGTGGCCGCTCCTGGCCACCGCAGCCTCGACCTGCTGGGCTCCATCGATCCTTCCGCTCAGCCTTCCAAGTAACTGGAACTACAGGCGCGCGCTACCACGCCTGGCTAATTTTTGATGTATTGTAGAGATGAGGTCTCGCCAAGTTGCCCAGGCGGGTCCCGAACCCAAGGGCTCAGGCAATCCACTCACCTCAGCCTCCCAAAGGTACGGGATTACAGGCTGAGCCACCGAGCCCGGCTGAAGCACATATTAATGATATATATACCTATATAATTCAGGAAGGTTAAACATCATTTCTTATTTGTCAATGCTCCCTGTATAATTTCACATATCAAATAAACTTAATAAGGTTACTACCGCCTTTTACAGTTTTTTTTCCCCTCGGATGTTCCAGGGACCCTCTGGAATGTCTCAAAAGTTAGTTTGAGATCAGACTTTTTAATTTTGAATTTTTTGGGGGAAGTTTGTCAAAAATGTCCAAAAGTCTAAACACTTGATTAAACAGGATCATCAGTCATTGTGAAACATTGAAAGACAAATAGAGAAAAGTTATATAGTTGTAAAAAATAAATGTAGCTCTTCTAGTATTGAGAAACTCACTTTACTTAGGTAATGAAAGACCTAATAAAAGGACCATGAGGCAAAATAAATTATCTTGATAAAATACAAATTATTGTTTCCTAGGCCAGTTACTTAAAAGGTCAGGAAAACCTTTCAACAAATAAACCTTTTTCTTCTAACAAAGAGGAAACCAGCTTCTAGTTTTATACAAATGTACTTTTGATACTGAGGCTTATTTAAAAACTACTTATAATAAACTAATTAAATTGTAGCCAGCTTGACAACACATGAAATTTCTCTTTCACATATGCTGTCTCACAAGTCTTCTACAGCTTTCTTAGAATTATTTCATTTGCCCTGTATTCTCCCTCTTCCATTATGGGACAAAAAATTAGGACAAAAATTCTTCTCTTTTTCCCTTAACCAAAGCACATCCTCATAACCTCCTTTATAAAACATACTTTACTTTCCTTCCATACAGAATTATGTCCCTTATTTGTAGAAGTTTTAGTCACATATATTAATTGAAATTTTAACTCTCTATAACCTTCATTTTTAGTGAAAATCAGCAAGCATAGTGAACTGTTTAATGTCAGCATCTTGTAAATGGACACCATCTCATAATACAGGTTTTTATGTCTTTCATTAACAGACCTAATTAGATTTAGCTTCTGTATACCATATAAAAACAAAATGCCAGTGTACATATACTTAAAACTTATGTTCAGCAATTAACATTTCAGTATTTTAACTTACTTAGAGATAACTCAGACATGAAAGGATATCCATTATTTTATTTAACATAGCTTTAAGATTTTAATCAAAAAGGATTTTTGAAACTTTTTAAGTAGACATGGTTTGTCAATTATTTTTGAAAAGTTTATTTATAAGCTTTTATTTCATTTATATTTATTTAAGCAGGATTTATTAAGAGGACAGAAAAGCTCCTACAGTGGGAGGGAACCTGAAGGGGTTGCCCCATTTATATTTATTTAACTCATTTGTTCTTAAACAAATATGCTTGAAATGCTCATGAAAATGTTCATGGGACATTGAATAGAGCTAACCATTAAAAGAAATGGCACCAAAACATGCTGGAGGTATATTGATCACTTTGAGCTGAAGGCACTTGAAAAATAAGAGAATGCAGGGAGAGGCTTCTCTGGACTCATATCTGTCTATTGTCAGTCTCTTGCACCATCATCTTATGTTATTTTATTTTTCTTGCTAAAGTAGGCAGATATCAAGATGTTTTAGCTCATGACTGACATGCATCAGATTAAGTTTATTTTTATTGCACATTTACTCTTACATTGAACAATTTATGGTTTTATGGTCTTAAACATCTAGCAGGGATAACGCAAATATGTCTAACCAGCAACCCAGGAGAAACGGACAATTCTGAGAACATTCCTATTTTTATTTTACCAACGATGTAAAAACTAGATCTATTTGCTAGAGATGTACCTAAATCATGTGAACTTAGCAAAAAACACATTTGGGTCAGTTTTTATATTTCTGAGAGTTTTGGGAATAATTTACCTGAGGGCTCGTATATCCCTAAGCCAATTTGAATAGATCTCCATTAAATATTTTTATCAATTAGCTTAGTAATACCATCTGAAAATATCACAATATATATGTGATAATATATACATGTGTATGTATATTACACACACACATTCAAACAAAGACAGCAGTCTGCAGATAAACTTCTGGTTTTAGTCACTTATTAAAAGAAGTCCAAAGGTAATTACTGTAATTGCAAGGCCATTTATTTGGAAGCCTTTTGCTTCTTACCTTGTTCTCAGGTCCTTAGCTAACTTACCTAAACCTGTAGCTTCCCTAATCACCCCCTCCTTTGTTTACTATTGTTGGGAAAGAGTTAATTTACAAAAAGGGCAGCTAAGCCCTGCTGAATTGTTGGAATTCCTGGAATGTGGTAAGAAAAACAAAACATCCAAGTGGGCTTTGAAATTAGTAACAGATTCATTTTTCTTTTGTCCACAGTTCTGGTTGATTGGCCAGTCAGTGTAGGAGGGAAACCTTTAGTAACAGCTTCCAAAAGGTTATTTGTGGTTTTCTGGACTTTTTATGGTGTATATGTACCAAATATGGGGCTCATGGCTACAGAATACCATTCTGCCTCTTGCATCCATTTTTGAGCTTCCCCATATCCTGTCAATACGTGTTTAACTAGATTATCGAGTTCAGAGAAGAACTCATTAACGAATAGGGCAGACAAAGCATTTTCTGTGCTGGACAGAGATACCTTTTATTATTGCTCTGAGATTCAGATTTTGACCAAGGCATAAGGGTAGTTTAAAAGCAGACCTGGTTGATCTAAGGACCTAATAAAACACTTATCTATTTCTTTTTTTCTTATTTCCTTAGGATGTACAAGTAAACAAGGGGAAAATGTCAGCAGATTCAGAGTAGGCAGAGAAGGATAGAAAGGTGGAGAAGCCTTAACTAACATGCCAGTCAAAAATATATCGCATTGTTTCTGAGGTGTTGGAGGTCAGGGTGTGTTTGTGTGTGTATGTCTTATAGGTGTGTAATTTTGTTTAGGTTAAAACTTGGCCATTGTGGCTATTAAAATCCTAAATTATTTTTGGTAAAATTCACTTATTTCTCTAGAAAATCTCTGGTTCTGAGATGGAGTCCCCAGACTCCATGAATTTAAATAAACTCATTACTTCCTGTCTTCCTGAAAGTTTTCCTACTGGAGGTCTTTTACTAAACCCAATTCAGCTTCTGTCTGAGCCACTCAGACACCTGAAGCTTCCCTACAAGACCTGTGTCCAGTTTCTCTGTGATTTCCAACTCTGTCCGGATCAGAAATGTTCAAATAAATTAAGGAAATTTGACACAAATGTTAGAACTCATGTATCCAAGAGTACTTACTGGTAATGACCTTCGAATGTGTAGCAAGAAACAGCAGAAGGGGCTTGGTAAGGTTTGCTCGTTGCTCCCAGAGGTTATCATCATGTGATCTCTTTTGGATCCCGCTTCTGATACCAGATCTGATAAAATAAAAAGTTAAGTGTATTATTTCTGCATTCAGCAGTTGATGAATGAATCAGCTTTAGTTCATAAGGGACTAACACTGCCAGGAGGGACACTAGGGAGAAACCTTCATAAAATATTTGTAGAAGAAAGACAAGAAAATTTTTATTAGAGTAGAAAGTTTCTGGTTAGAACTTAGTGGATAGTTTCAGATTGGAACCCCTTTTAGTTTCAGTTTACTGTTTACTTTGTTCACATAGGATTTTTTTTTTTTTTTTTTTTGAGTTGGAGTCTCACTCTGTCGCCCAGACTGGAGTGCAGTGGCCGCTCCCGGCCACTGCAGCCTTGACCTGCTGTGCTCCGGCGATCTTTCCGCCTCAGCCTTCCAAGTAGCTGGAACTATAGGCGCGCGCTACCACGCCCGACCAATTTTTTAATTTATTGTAGAGATGAGGCCTCACCAAGTTGCCCAGGCGGGTCGGGAACCACATAGGAATTTAAAGTGACAGAGCCATCCAGCCTAAAGTCCTCTCAATTAGAGTTTTTGTTTTTTTTTTACACTGTAATTGAGGTTTCTGTGACTCCCCTCCTTGAGTTTGATCAGTTTGTCAAAGAGTGACTCAGAGTGCTCAGGATAACACTTTACATGTTTGGTTTCCTAGCTACTAGCCTCCATCTTGAGGCTATCAAGGAGCCCCCAGTCACCAGTCATCTCCTTAATATACGACAGATGCTTACCATTCTGAAGATTCGAAGGATTTTCAGAACTTTATGTCAGGAAATGGGGACAGAGATCAAATATATATATTTCACAACATGAAAACAATATATTCTAGAAGATTTTTTCTACTTGCAAATTTCCAGTATAACAGCTCATTGCAGAGTTGTTTTTCTTCTAATACACCCAGTGTGATAGTCAGCCTCCAGGATGGTTTCTAGTAATCTGGTTTTCATACTCATGTATAGTCCCCCTTCCATGTGTTACCAGGTTTATTCAGTATGCCTTGTAGTATATAGCAGCAATGATGAAATGTCGCTTCTACTATTAGATTGTAAACAGCTGTGGCTTCCATCTTGGCATCTCTCTTGACCACTTTCTCTGGGGAAATTATCTGCTACGTTTTGAGTAGCCAATGAAAGGGCCAATGTGGGGAGGAGAAAAGCCTCCTGCAGTAGCTACATAAATAAGCTTGGAAGTGAGTGAGCTTGGAAGCAGCTCCACCAGCCCCAGTCGAGGCTTCAGAGATTGCAGCCCTGGCCACTGGCTTGCCTGCAACCTCATGAGAAATCCTGAGCCAGAATCACCCAGCTAAGTTGCTCCGTGATGGCTCAACTAAAGAAATGTGAGATTAAAATGTTTGAAGTTTTAAGCTGCTACATTTTGGAGTAATTTGTTACACAGTCTTAGATAACTAGGACATACTGCAATTTTTATTGTAAATTGAGTCATATCCTTTCATTCCCCACATCCCAAGCCCCTTGCTCGTGTACTCTCTCTCCCTCCCTCCCTCTCCTTCTCTGCCTCTCTCTTTCTCTCTCACACACAGTTTAACTTGGTTGCCTAATTCTTTATTCCGCTCATTTGTTTTCTAGATTATTTCTGTTGAACCACTTTTTCCCACTCAATATGTTGTTGACTGGGTCCCCACTGCTAAGATATTTACTAGTAAATGTAACAATATGGCAAACACTCTGACCTTTGCGATAATGTAATTGTTATTTTTATGTGTGGCCTTGACTGGGCCATGGGGTGCCCAGACATCTGGTGAAACATTTTGGGTGTGTCTAAGAGTGTTTTTAGATGAGATTTACATTTGAGGTGGTAGACTGAGTAAAGCAGATTGCTTTCCCCAACTTGGGTAGGCCACTTCCTATTCATTGAAGGCCTGAGTAGAGCAAAAAGGCTGGGAAAACGGGAACCTCTCTGTCTTCTAGTTGGTACATTGCTCTTCTGCCTTTGGATCCAGACTTGGACTGGAACTTAGTGCCATGGTTTCTTCTGGGTCTCCAGCTTGTCAACTGCAGGCCTTGGGACTTCTCAGCTCCATGGTTGCAATATATTTGTGTGTGTGTGAGTGTGTGTGTGTGTGTGTGTGTGTGTGTGTGTGTGTATCTTCTCTGGAGAACCTTGACTGTACAAATGACCTAATAAATATTTGCTGGCTAGGTGACTGTAAAGAGCTGATGCTTATTAATATCTGAGATGCCACATGCTAACAATTCTTTATCTAAAAGCCAGAATGAACCTTGTTTCAGGTAGAGCTTTGCCGAGGCAGATTCTAGTTTTTGTTGCAAAAAAGTCTATTGCTTTTTTTTTTAGAGGGAAGCGCCGAAGGTGCCATTGTCTTCCTGCTTCTCTTCCTCTGCCTGTTTATAAGCAGCAAAATAAAATCTGTAAAGGGAAGTCAGTATGAATAGTGTTTCTGCTTCTGTTTAAAAGTAAGAAAACATGGCCAGGCAAGTGACTCAGGCCTGTAATCCTAATACTTTGGGAGGCCGAGGCGAGAGGACTTCTTGAGCCCAGGAGTTCGAGACTAGGCTAGTAATAGAGAGAGACCTCATTTCTAGAAAAATAAAAAAAATTAGCTAGGTGTGGCGCTGTGCACTTGTAGTCTCAGCTATTCAGGAGGCTGAGGCAGGAGGGTCACTTGAGTCCTCACGGCTGCAGTGAGCCGTGATTGTGCCACTGTCCTCCATCCCGGGTGACGGAGTGTGAGATCCTGACTCAAAAGAAAAAAGAAAATGTGACAGAGAAAAATAGTTAGGACACGGACCAACTTATTTAAAGCAATAATCTTTGTGTTAAGATAAGTATTACAGTGGTTTCTGTCTTTCAGAGCTTGTTTCTGTGTGTCATTTTGTCCGTTTCTGCAGTTTGTTTTCTTTGATTTTTAGTTCTTAAAACGTAGAGGCCAGATTTCTCCAGAGGATTATCTTTCTAAATCAAATCCTCTTTATCGAGAATCTAAATTTAGAATTGCTCTGTTTTGATCAACATGCAGGTTGAATGTTCAGAACACTACTTAGAGGACATGCTGGGGCCACACCGGCCTTAGAAATTCACAAAAAGAAACTAGGGCTGCCAGTATTATTGGAAGTGATAGATTCATCATCTTTTTAGGCTGTTTTCATTGAATTTTCGCCAAGAAAAAGAGACTTGAAGAATAAAGTGTAGGCCATGAACTTGGTATCCTACTTCTATATTAAATAGATATATTTTTGCTTAGTTTTCGAAAGGTGTTTGACCACCAGCCAGTTGTGTGAATCACCCTCACCAGTGGTGGAAGATTCATTGAAGATGATGATACTCGTCTATAACTTTTGCAACATCTTTAGATTGGCCAGATATTCAAACCACTGATTTTTTTTTTTAAAACTAGAGCTACTGAGGTGATTGTCTACTTGGCATTAAGAATGGAGTTTGATAGTAAGGCCTACTTCCTTTATTATGAGCTTATCCCGTCCATTGGAACAGCAGACATACCTTGGGAGATACTGCACGACTGGTTTCTAGACCACCACAATAAAATGAATATAGCAGTAAAGCAATTCACACAAATTTTTTGGTTTTCCAGTGCATATCAAAGTTATGTTTATAATATATTGTAGATGTTTAAGTGTACAGTAGCATTATGTCTAAAAAACAATGAACATATCTTTATTTAAAAATACTTTATTACCAAAAATGATATGATCATCTTGAGCCTTCATCAAGTCAATCTTTTTCTCTGGTGGAGGATCTTGTCTTGATGTTGTTGATGGCTGTTGACTGATCAGGGTGGTGGTTGCTGCAAGTTGGAGTGGCTGTGGCAAGTTATTAAAATAAGCCAACAGGCCAGATGCAGTGGGCTCATGCCTGTAATCCCAGCGCTTTGGGAGGCCGAGGCAGGAGGATTGCTTGAGCTAAAGAATTCAAGACCAGCCTAGGCAACATAGCATGACCTTGTCTCTTAAAAAAAAAAAAAAAGACAACGATGAAGTTTGGTGCATTGATTGAGTCTACCTTTCACGAAAAATTTCTATGGCATATGATTGTTGTTTGATAGCATTTCAGCCACAGTAGAACTTCTTTCCAAATTGGAGTCAGACTAGGCATGGTGGCTCATGCCTGTAATCCCAGAACTTTGAGAGGCCTAGCTGAGATGATTGCTTGAGCTCAAGAGTTTGAGATCAGCCCAGGCAACATAGCAAGACTTTGTCTCTACAAAAAAAAAAAAAAAAAAATGGCCAAGCTGGTGGCATGCGTCTGTAGTCCCAGCTACTTGGGAGGCTGATGAGGTGGAAGGATTGACTGAGCCCAGGAGATGGGGGCTGTGGTGAGCCATGATTGTGCAACTGCACCCACCCTGGGTGACAAAGTGAGACCCGACTCAAACAACAACGACAAACAAAACTGGAGTCAGTCCTCTCAAATCCGGCTGCTACTTCATCAACTCAGTTTATGTAGTATTACAAATCCTTTGTTGTCATTTCAACGGTGTTTACAGCAACTTCACATGGAGCAGATTTCATCTCAAGAAGCTATGTTCTTTGCTCATCCATAGGAAGCAACTTCTCATCTGTTCACGTTACATCATGAGATTGCAACCATTCAATCATATCTTCAGGTTGAGTGTAGTTTCTTAAGATGGAGTCTATTCCTCGTGAAGATGCCGTAAACATTGTTGAAATGACAACAAAGCATTCAGAATATTACATAAACTGAGCGGATAGAGCAGTGGCAGGATTTGAGAGGATTGAGAGCTAGCTAAAAAAAAAAGTGGATGAAGGTGAATACAGTGAACAAAAGCTTTTCAGTGTAGACAAAACAGCCTTCTTTTGGAGGAAGGTGACCTTGCTGCAGCAGCACCTACGTCAGCACTTGCTGCTTCCTCTTGCACTTGTGTGTTCCGGAGACGGCTTCTTTCCTTAAACCTCATGAAGCAACCTCTGCCAGCTTCCAGCTTTTCTTTTCCAGATCCCTCACCTCTCTCAGCCTCCACAGAACTGAAGAGAGCTGGGGCTTCGCTCTGGATCAGGCTTTGGCTTAAGGGAATGTTGTGGCTGGTTTGATCTTCTGCCCAGACCATGAAAAGTTTCTCCGTGTCTGCAACAAAGCTGAACAAAGCTGTTTTCTTATGATTCACGTGTTCACTGGATCTTTTCCTTTGGGATCTCTTCCTTTGCAACTTTCTTTTCAATTTGCAACCTGTAACGGTTTAGCCCAGGAGGCCTAGCTTTTGGCATGTTCTGGCTTTCCACACTCCCTCGCAAGGCTTAATAATTTCTAGCTTTTGTTAAAGTGAGAGACCCTTCTTTCTTTCATTTGAACACTTAGAGAGGCCATTGTAGTGCTCTTAATTGGCCTAATTACAACATTGTTGTGTTTCAGGAAGTAGGGAGATCTGAGGAGGGGGAGAGAGATGGGGGAATGGCCAATTGATGGAACATTCAGAACACACACAACATTTATCAGATAAGTTTGCTGTCTCACATGGGTGAGGTTCGTGGTGTCCCAAAACATCACAGTAGTAACATCAAAGATCATTGATCATGGGTCACTATAACAGATACAAACATAATGAAAAAGTTAGAAATATTGTGAGAATTATTAAAATATGACCCAGAGGCCAGGCATGGTGACTCACGCCTATAATCCCAGTGTTCTGGGAGGCTAAGGGGGGAGGATTGCTTGAGCACAGGAGTTTGAGACCCAGCCAGGGCAACATAGCAAGACCTCATCTCTATAAAAAATAAGAAAATTAGCTGGGTGTGGTGGTAGATGCCTGTAGTCCAAGCTACTTGGGAGGCTGAGGCAGGAGGATCACCTGTGCCCAGGAGGTCGAGGCTGCTGTGAGCTGTGATTATGCCACTGCACTCCAGCCTAGACAAGAGAATGAGATTCCAACTCAAAAAAAAAAAAAAGTGACCCACAAATATGAAGTGACACATACTGTTGGAAAAATGGCACCAATAGACTTGTTAGATGCAGGGTTGCCACAAACCTTCGATATGTTTAAAAAAAAAAAAAGACTACGTCTGTGAAGCACATTGAAATAGAACACACTAAATCAAAGTTTGCCTGTTCACACACATTTGTTCCTCTGCTAGTACTTTAGATTGTTATGGAGGTTTGAGAATAATAGCCCAAGCAGGTGAGTTTCAATGCCCGGGTGTTCTCCTCCAGGCAGAGTGGCAGAGTAGGGAAAATGGTGTTTTTTTTTTTTTTTTTAATTGATGGTATTTATTTATTTAGAGTTGGAGTCTTACTCTGTCGTCTAGGTTGGAGTGCAGTGGCATGCTCATGGCCACCACAACCTCAACCTGCTGGGCTCAGGCAATCCTTCCGCCTCAGCCTTTCAAGTAGCTGGAACTACAGGCACATGCCTCCACGCCTGGTTAATTTTTTGACTTATTATAGAGACGAGGTCTCGCCATATTGCTCAGGTTGGTCTTGAACCCGCGGGCTCAGGTAATCCTCTTGCCTCGGCCTCCCAAAGTGCTGGGATTAAAGGTCTGAGCCACCGCATCCGGCCAATGATCTTTATTTTTTAAGAGCAGTTTTAGGTTTACATAAGTTTGAGCTGATCCTACAGAGAGTTCCTCTACTTCCTTAGTTCCCACTATTATTATTATTACTAACATCTTATATTTATTTAGTACATCTGCTACAGTTGATTCGTACTGATATCATTAACTAAATTCTCTTGTTTACATTAGTGTTGTACAGGTAGTGGATTTTGACAAGTGCATAATGGCATGTGTCCCCCATGACAGTATTATTCAGAATAGTTGTACTGCCCTAAAAAATCCCTGGAGCTCCTCTGTTCTTCCCACTCCCCAAACTCTTGACGACCACTGATCTCTTTACTGTCTCTATAGTTTTGCCTTTTCTAGAATGGCATATAGTTGGGATCTTACAGTATGTAGCCTTTTCAGATTGGCTTTTTTTTTTCACTTAGTAATGTGCATTTAAAGTTCCTGGGTGTCTTTTAATGGCTTGATAGTTCTTTTTTTTTTTTTTAGTGCTGAGTAATGTTCCATTGTCTGGATGTGCCACAGTTTATTATCCATTCACCTATTGCAGGACATCTTGGTTGCTTTTAGTTTTTGGTGACTGAATAAAGCTACTGTAAGCATCCATGTGCAGCTGTTTGTGTGGACGTGTATTCATCTCATTTGAGTAAACACCTAGGAGCACAATTCAGCATCTGAAACAGGCTCTTGACCTGGTGGTCTACTCTTGTTCCCAGTGTCTGTCCTCTTGCTGACAGTTGTCTTCCTGACTGTGGCAACCTAACCAGGCCAACCTCTACTGGGGGCTTCCTGTTCTTCTTGGGAAACATTTTCTGAACAAATCTGGACACAAAGGTCTTGATTGTGTCCACAGGAAAGATGCCTTAATTATGATTATGGTGCCCCCACCCTTCCCCGTTGCTCAGTTTTAAACTTTTTATTTTATTCTGTCTAGTAGTAATTTACTTTAAAGTGTGAGTGACTATCTCAACTCTTATAATTATAGCTCTTTTTTTATTGTGGTAGAATATGTATAATGTTTAAATTTGTGATTCTAACCATTTTTAAGTGTGTAATTCAGCAGTGTGTATTACATTTACCTCATGGTGCGATCATCACCATTGTTTCTAAAACACTGTCATCTGGGGATATGATCATTTTAAAAGAGGAATTTAAAAAATTCATCTGATGTTCTGTTTGGCAAAATATTTCTATCAGCCAGTTTCCTCTAAATTTTGCTGTAGTAACACTCCCTAAAATTTCAGTGGCTGTTGACAACAGCCTTTATATCTCCCTCATATGATATATGTATAATTTTCTTTTGACTAGAACTTAATCACATGACTACATGTAACTTCAAGGGAACCTGGGAAGTGTAGTTTAGCTGCCATTATCAAGGACTATGATTAAACCATACACTTAGTTATCTTGATCTGTCAGGGATAACATGACAGTAATTGTGTGGTTTCATAGCCCTGGGTGCTTTCCAGGAAAGCATTTTCCATCCTATGCTTCCTTCCCATTCAGATTTCAATTGTCTTATCCTTTTATCACTATAAGAGAACTTCCTTTATATGCTGTTTTGAGAAACACCTGTTGGATAATGATGTTTTATAAAACTCCGAGAAAAGTCAGTAAGGACCCTTCACAGTAATAAATACAGTTGTTGTTATGGTCAGATGTTTTAAAAATTTCAGGTCTTCAGTCTTGTGCCAATTGGCAGCAAGGCAGTCTTGAAGCCTTCCAGCCATTGATCTGGTTTCAAAATGACAGGCTACTTGCGAGTTTACTTGTAGCATTGGTATTGCACTCTTGTCTTTATCAAGGAAAGTATGTGAAATGTGCAACTGGAAATGGCATTTCTTAACCAGAGTAGCAGGTTCAGATACCGATGCTATAAATTTTGGCATGAGTCTGTTCCTTAATAAAATTTAGGAAAAAATTGTTAATATTTGTGCTGTGTGTTTAATGATTGAGCCACTGGATACACGAAATCATTCCCCTATAGTTAAAAGTAAGTTCTGTTACCTTGAACTTGGTATTGAGCTAGGATGATAGAAGTTCATGGCCCAATATTATTATTATTATCATTATTGCTACTTTTTGAGTCAGGATCTCACTCTGATACCCAGGCTGGAGTGCAGGAGCATGATCATGGTCACCACAGCCTCAACCTCCTGGGCTCAGACGATCCTTCTTCCTCAGTCTCCCTAGTAGCTGGGACTGTAGGCACATGCCACCATTCCCAGTTAATTTTTTTGTTTGTAAAGATGAGGTTTTGCTATGTTTCCCAGGCTAGTCGCGAACTTCCTGGGTTCAAGCAGTCTTCCTGCCTCAGCTTCCCAAAGTGCTGGGATTACAGGCATGAGCCACTGCACATGACCAGATTTTTTTGTGCTTTAAGTTTCCTTCATGAAGCACGTAGAGTGGGGACGCTCCAAACAGAATCTCTGGCAACTTGACTGCATCGTTAATTTTAAAAAAAGGAGACTTAACCCCTGTTACCAGAACAACGGCGAGCCCTTCCACCTGTATTATCTAATTAAAAGAGTATCGTTAGCCGGGCTCGGTGGCTCAGCCTGTCATCCCGCGCCTTGGGAGGCCGAGGTGAGTGGATTGCCTGAGCCCGCGGGTTCGAGACCCGCCTGGACAAGCGAGACCTCATCTCTACAATAAATCAAAAAATCAGCCGGGCGTGGTAGCGCGCGCCTGTAGTTCCAGCTACTTGGAAGGCTGAGGCGGGAGGATCGCCGGAGCCCAGCAGGTCGAGGCTGCGGTGACCGGGAGCGGCCGCTGCACTCCAGTCTGGGCGAGAGTGAGACTCCAACTCAAAAAAAAAAAAAAAAGAGCATCGTTATCCCCATGAGGAAACTCAGGCCCTTGAGAAGCTCAGTTAACTTGCCTGAGCTGACAGCCCTCAGTGGCAGAGCTATGGTGCTCAGCGAGGCCTTTTCGTCCTAATGGACCATCCCTTCACTCTCTCATTCTGACTTCTGCATGAATCACATGAAGGACATTGGGAAGTGGCAGACAAAATGAGACCTTGGGATTCCCTGTGAATCGCCTTCATTGTGCTGTCTCATTAACTTCGATCTCCGGGAGATGAATGGAGAGCCAGTGTCCGAAGCAGATAACGACCTCTAAATTTAATCCTTGCTTCACAAGCCGTGAATTCTTGTCGACTTGAAAGAAAAGCTTAACAGAATGGTTAATAAACTGGTGGAAGCATGTAAAATGTATGGCAAAAAAAAATTTAAACTCATGAACTATGTCAAGGATTTCGGAATTGAGGGTAGATTCATCTGACTCACCATTGAATCTGATGACAAACCCAAGGTAGCAACACTTCCTGGCCAGGGTCATTTCCGTTCCTGGGCTGTTCAGCGTCTTAATTGCAGAAAGTTAACCAGCTGGACCAGTGTCTCAGAAAAATGTCATGAGGAATGGAACCCAAGCCTCTTGCCTCTCAAGTGCCACGTTTTTACAGCTGTATGACATACATACTGTGTAAGGTAGGACTGTGGAGGTTAGTGCCCAAGAAATTGGACTGAATTTTCATTTTAAGAATCCCTGTGGAGGCCAGGCTCAGCCTTTAATCCCAGCACTTTGGGAAGCCAAGGCGAGTGAATTGCCCGCACCCACGGGTTCGAGACCAGCCCAGGCAACCTGGTGAGACCTCATCTTTACAATAAATAAAAAATTAGCTGGCTGTGGTAGCTCACTCCTGTAGTTCCAGCTGTTTGGAAGGCTGAGGCGGAAGGATCGCTGAAGCCCAACAGGTTGACGCTGGGGTGGCCATGAGTGTGTCATTGCACTCCAGCCTGGGCAGCAGAGTGAGACTCCAACTCAACAACAAAAAAAGAATTCTTGTGGAAAAGGTCTAAATTTAGTTAACTAATAAAAACACTTTCAAACACTAGCTTAGATTTTGGATCTGATTTTTCTATTTCTGAATCGTTTTTTGTCCACGCCCTCCCCCGCCTTGCACTAGAAGAGCAGGTTTTCCTGTCTTGCGCTCTTTTTGGTTCCATTATTATCGGCGTCATCACCAGCCACCGTGGAAAAATCCCTTCTAAAGGGCCCTTTAGGACCCTTCTTCCAAGCTGCACATGTCAATGTTCTGGAATAGAAGAATCACGACTCTACTTCTTGTCTTGCACTTTTGTTCTGTTCTAATCGTAATAGAGGAGAACTGAACTCAGATCTATCAGAAGCATCCATTTTCTCACAGTTGTTGGTGAATTATGCTGAAATGCATGCGATATATTCAAACAGCATGTGGCAACAGAGGACTAAAGACATAAGGGCTGCAAATGTGGGTCCAGAGCTCCGAGGTCTCATCCCAACTCCCCTGCTTCCTAGTTTCTGTGACCTTAGATTGAGTCATTTGCTTTTTTCTCAGTCTCATTTGTGCCATCTGTAAGATGTGGCTGATTCTTTTTGTCCTTGTCTTTCCTGTAAGCTCCTATGATGAAAAAATCAAGTCCTATGATAGCTAGCTGTAAGAATGCTTTATTCACCCCCGAAAGCCTTATGAAAACGGGACTAGGGCCGGGCTCAGTGGCTCAGCCTGTCATCCCAGCACTTTGGGAGGCCGAGGCGAGTGGATTGCCTGAGCCCGCAGGTCCGAGACCCGCCGGGGCAACTTGGCGAGACCTCACCTCTACCATAAATCAAAAATTAGCCGGGCATGGTAGAGTGCGCCTGTAGTTCCAGCTATTTGGAAGGCTGAGGCGGAAGGATCACTGGAGCCCAGCAGGTCGACGCTGGGGTGGTCATGAATGTGCCACTGCACTCCAGCCTGGGCAACGGGAGTGAGACTCCAACTCAAAAAAAAAAAAAAAGAAAAAGAAAGCAGGACTAGGAACATGTTTCTCTGAGGCAGTGGTCCTTCTTGTCCACATGCTAGAACAAAAGCTGTGAATATAACCATTTTCCCCCAATCACTTCTCTGTCCTCTGCAGGACTTCCTCATGGAGACTTTCATCATGTTTAAGGATCTGATTGGAAAGAATGTCTATGCCAAAGACTGGATGGTCATGAACATGACCCAGAGCAGGTAAGACAGCTGTGGCTGGGTCTGAGACATTTGACTGAATGCTTGAGCCTTCTGTGTGAACTTTGAGAAGTGCTGTTAATGAAATCTCTTTGCCTCAAATCCATCATCTGTAAAGTTAGCTCTTCCCGCTTCCATCATCCTAAGAAATGGGGGGACCCCCCACAAAAACAGAATTTATTAAAAATTGTATATTTGTTCTTACATGTTTAAACTTCAGTCACCTTCAAAGTACTCTCCATTTGATACAATACACCTAATGAAACGCTTTTTCCACTGCTCAGCACAGTTTTTGAGCTTGTCAATTTTGGTACCTTTTAGTGCTTCTGCCATTTTTTGTTTCATCTCTTGCACATCGGCAAAGCGTTTCCCTTTGAGCACTTTTTTTACCGGGGTAAAAAAAAGAAACATTTTGGGGTGATATCAGGTGAATAGGGTGGGTGGGGCATGGGGGTAGTGCCATTTTGGTCAAAAACTGCTGAACACTCAGAGAAGTGTGGGCAGGTATGCTTGTAAATCACCCATTATGAAACAGGCAAACGTGTTGAAAGAATCTCCAAATAAAATTCACTGAAGCTGACTGTAGTCTCTCACAACCACAGTAGCTGGTCTACTGATACCAATGGGCTCCTGGAGCACTTACCTAGCAGGGGAAGCCTGTACTATGAGGGGCCCGCCCTCCAAAAATAATTCCAATTTTTATGGGGTCCTTTCTCATGTGTGCCCGTGTTCTCTGTGTCTCCTGGGCTACTGCAGTGGCTCCAGCTCAGGTTTTTGACTCTCTAGTCTAATCTCCTCTTTGCTCATCATCAGCATCAGTTTTCCATGGTATTTTTAATGGCTGTCCTCCATCCTGACATTCAAAACCCACCCCGCCTTTCTAGCCATATCTTCCACTGTTTCCCTGTGTGCACAACCCCCGTTTCAACAAGCTGGCCTCTGTCCGGACCCCCAATGCGTTCTCAGCTTTGCCTCACACCAGTCTTCCACCCACAGTGCCTTCCCCATCATCTCTGGCTATGAACATTCCAGCCTTGGCGTAAGGTTCCTCTCACCCATCACCTTTCTGATCCGGATGCCATCTTTTCTTCCTTTGATTCCCCGCACCCCTTTGAAACCTCTATAACTATTCTATATGGGATCAAGGTTCTATTTGTAAGTTGTATGTTTCCCCCACCAAGCAGTCAACTTCTTAAAGACCAGGACTTGTGGCTTTCAACACAGCACCTCACCATTGCTGGCTCACAACACATACTTGTTGAATAGAAGTGAACTGAATATATATTATGTTAAAAGAGCGTTAGAATTTAATGAGCTGGATAAAGCAAATCAGAATAATTCTAGCTGGGCTCGGTGGCTCAGCCTGTAATCCTGCGCTTTGGGAGGCCGAGGTGAGTGGATGGCCTGAGCCTGCGTGTTTGAGACCCACCTGGGCCATTTGGCGAGACCTCATCTCTACAATAAATCAAAAATTAGCTGGGCGTGGTAGCACGTGCCTGTAGTTCCAGCTCCTTGGAAGGCTGAGGCGGAAGGATCACCAGAGCCCAGCAGGTCGAGACTGCGGTGGCCGGGAGCAGCCACTGCACTCCAGTCTGGGCGACAGCGTGAGACGCCAACTCAAAAAATAATAATAATAATAATAATAATAATTCTACTCTGATACCCAATTAGAAAAACCCTTCCCAACTCTGTACAGATTGGAGAAAAAACCTACATCAGAAACCCTAGGCTTAGAAGGGAAACATCTTTATAATAGAGTATATATTGCTCTGGTCTGCGACTCAGGAAGCATGGTTTGTCGTCTCAGCTCTACCTAAAATTACCTAGATTGTGACATGGCCCTGAGTGGCTTGGCTCTTCTAGTCAGGTCTCTGAACTCAGCTTCTGTGGCCTGTGTGGACTGTGCTCTTACTGGACTGCAAGGACATTGGTAGATCATAAGGTCTTAAGTTGCCAAGTCCATGTTCCATTCGGTTTAGTTTTTAACACGGGTGGGAAAATGTTTCAAAGGGCATAAAGTTGCTTTCTTGATTTTTGCATTTTTTTCCCCCAGAGTTTTCCTCCGTGCTGTAAATCAGTTTGCTGAAGTCCTCACAAGAGTCTTCATGGACCAGGCAAGCTTTGAACTTCAGGTAGGCACGTGACTCATCTCAGTGTTCCTGGAATTCTCAGCTACGGCCAAAGAATTATTTCAATTTGGAAAATGTCACCTCCGATTTCATCATTTTCACAGAAAAAAAAAAATGTCTTGTGTTTTCCTAAAGTTGCATTTCTATCATACTGTCCTCCAAATACAATAAAATAGGGTTTTTTTCCTTCTTGCTGTAAAAGTAATGCACATAGAAAAAAACTCTAAGTTACAGTAGAAGATACAGCTAAATAAAAAGAAGAAAATCAGCCGGGTGTAGTGGCTCAACCTGTAATCCCAGCACTTTGAGAGCCCGAGGCAAGAGGATTGCCTGAGCCTGTGGGTTCGAGACTAGCCCAGGCAACTTGGTGAGACCTCGTCTCAACAATGAATCAAAAATTAGCTGGGCATGGTAGCATGCGCCTGTAGTTCTGGCTACGTGGAAAGCTGAGGCAGAAGAATCACCCAGAGCCCAGCAGGTCGACGCCGGGGTGGCCTTGAGCGCGTTACTGTACTCCAGTCTGGGTGATGGAATGAGACTCCAACTCAAAAAAAAAAAAAAGGAGTTTATTGGGGCCATGATTGAGCATCGCAACCCAGGAGCACAGATTCAAGTTACCCTGAATATACACTCTAATGAGTGGCAATTGCAAATAGATTTTTAAAGCAAGAAGTGGGGACAGAGCCGGGCTGGGAGGCTCATGCCTGTAATCCCTGCACTTTGGGAGGTGGAGGCGAGAGGATTGCCTGAGCCCAGGGGATCAAGTAGCCTGGGCTACTTGGTGAGACCTCGTGTCCACAATAAGTCAAAAAATTAGCAGGGCATAGTCGTGCACACCTGTAGTTCCAGCTACTTAGAAGGCTGAGGCTGAAGGATTGCCTGGGCCCAGGAGGTTGAGGCTGTGGTAGCCTGAGTATGCCACTGCACTGAAGCCTGGGTGGCAGAGTGAGTCTTTGAATCAGAAAGAAAGAGAAAAGAAATGAAAAATGGGAACAGGGGAGTGGGCTGACAGAAAGTTGTTTGTCAGGACTTCTTACTGTTTTACGGAAGTAACATCGATGAGGGATTGGCTGTACAATTAAGCTATAGGTGTGGGTTATAATGTTCGGGGTGGTTAATTAGGTTAATTTATAGCTGCTTATGGCGACTGCAAGTTTCAAGAGATGAGTACAAGCTCAAAGCGAGGGAGTAGGGTGTGATTGTGGTCTCATTTTATTTTATTTTTTATTTTTTATTTTTTTGTGTTTTTTTGAGCTAGAGTCTCACTCTGTCGCCCAGACTGGAGTGCAGTGGCATGTTCCCGGCCACCACAGCCTCGACCAGCTGGGCTCCGGGGATCCTTCCACCTCAGCCTTCCAAGTAGCCGAAACTACAGGCGTGCACTATGACGCCTGGCTAATTTTTGATTTATTTTAGAGACGAGGTCTCGCCAAGTTGCCCGGGTGGATCTCGAACCTGCAGGCTCAGGCAATCCCCTCACCTCGGCCTCCCAAAGTGCTGGGATGACAGGCTGAGCCACCGAGCCCAGCCTGTGGTTTCACTTTAATGTCTCACTGGGCCTGATAATTAAAAGGACTTGCATTCCTCAGATAAAAGTTTTCTTTTTTGAACATAAAGTACTATTCTGGGTCCTGGTGAAGGCAGATAAGATCCCTGCTGTTAGGATGCTTACCTTCCAGAGGACTGTACATTTTGTTGGGGACGAGCTTTTTCTGAGTCCTTTGTATCTGTGGAACTTTTCAAGTAGAGACTCAGTCAGGCATGGTGGCTTATGCCTGTAATCCCAGCACTTGGGGAGGTTGAGGAGAACTACTTGAGCCCAGGAGCTCAAGACCAGCCTGGGCAACATAATGAGACCTCATCTCTATTAGAAATAAATAAATAAAGATAAAATAGAGATACATAAGAAAAGACTATATAAAAATGGTGATGTATTATACATTTGTGTGTGTGTGAATATCTATATGCCAAAATGGGATTGAGCTGTGCTGTTCTTTGGTACTTTATTAATCTATTTTCTTTACTTTGTTAATGATCTGTGATATTTTCAATGATGTTAAATATTTTCACAGTATATTTAATGACTGAATACAGTCCATTGTACGGTTGGCCTATGATTTATTTAACCAAATTCTTCTCATGAACATTTAGGTTTTCCACTTTCTGTTATGTTAAATAGCACTGTAACGGCCTTCCTTGTTTTAAATATTTAAAAATACCCATGGTTATTTTGTCAGGATAAAGTCTTAAAAGTATTTACTGGTTCAAAGATTTGGCGGCATTTTAGGGCTTTTGATGCATATTGCCAAACTACCTACTATAAATAGGTATACTTCCTGGCAGGAGTTTTCTTTTATTCCAGGAGTAAAGAAAAATAAAATAGCTTGTGTTTTTTTTTCTTTTTTTTTGAAAGCTTCATATTAAGTCTCAAAACTTTCAGAACTGAATCATCTAAACCCAAGAAAAAGAAGTCTTGTGGATTTAATTTTGTTTTTTCATCATTTCCTGGCTAATGACTTTCTGCCCTGTGACACTATTTTGTTATGACTGTTACTAATGTTCTTTTTCTTTTTCTTTTCTTTTTTTGTCCTTTTTGCCCACACAATTAATTTTAAACAGCTCTGGAACAATTACTTCCATTTGGCAGTAGCATTTCTCACCCATGAGTCTCTTCAGCTTGAAACCTTTTCACAAGCCAAGCGTAACAAAATTGTAAAAAAGTAAGTGTCCTTTGAAACTGGATTACGGCTGGGAAGGGGGTTTTATGTGTATATGCAGAGCAATATTTTTGGTATCCCAGAAATTACTGCTCAGTGGCTACCCATGTCATTAGTGAGGAATAGACCTCAAGGTCTCCCAGGTCCATATCTCTCTTCTCAAGGGTCATCTAGCCATCACGAAGCTGCTGCGTTTTATCAAATCTTTACTTGGAGAGATACCTCAGCATCAGTACATCAGTCCCCAAGGAGAGCTGCGCCCCTGCTGGCGGCTCACCCAAATTGCAGGCATAGTGCTGCCTCACAAAGCACACTGCTTGTGCAGTTGCCCTGCCTTCCTGCCACTTCAGCAGAAGAATCTCCAGCATTACCTAAAAATGCCCTCCAGATTTCTTTTCTGGCCTTGAATTCAAAATGGAATCATGTGCAAGAGTGATGAGAAATTTAGAGAAGCTTTTTATTATGTTCTAGTCAGAGTTTATAAAGAACCTAGAATCTCACAGACTATGTAATTTAAAAATAACTTGAGAAATTTATTATTTAAAGACTTTGAAGTTTTAGTTCTGTTCTTTTTTTCTGTGAAATAACAAAGTTCTAGGCAAATCACTTAGCATCCTTCTATCTCTGATTCCTCCCCCAAAAAATAAGATTAATGGCTATATATATAAAAACAGTAAGTTATTTTTAGCTCCCAAGGACCAATTTTTTTTCCTTGTTGGACAATATTGCTCCCATTTAAAATGCTTGGTCTAGAGCTTTCCGCTGTGAGTACTTTGAAGAACACATTGGAATGGATGTTCAATACCCAAATATAAGTATATTAAGTCAGCCTTTCTGTTTGTTAGACACCAGTCACATTTCTGTATAAATCATCCTTTTCTTTAGTATTTGCTGTGTTTTGTTTGGCTATTTCTTTGCCTCATGGCCATCAGAGCATGTCTCAGTCTTCTAACTTCAGTAAGTTTGTCAATTTCATCTTCTCAGTTATTTTTCAGCATCTGTCTCTGGCTTTTTCTGCTGTCAAGTTTCCCTGTCCTCTGTGAACCAGGGCTTGTTTAGGTATTCGCCTCATCTCTTAGAGTGAGCCTGCCTTAAATGTTTTTATTCCCTTTACCCTTGTGTTACATGCAACTTGTTTGCACTGCAAATCTTTCTTCTGGTTTATGATCTTCTTCCTAGATATGGGGATATGAGAAAGGAAATCGGCTTTAGAATCCGGGACATGTGGTATAATCTGGGTGAGTGTCTAGCCTTGAATAGGCCTGAGCACAGCCTCTGTGCACTAAGCATCCCGTGATGCATTCTTCTATTTTAATCCAAAAAGCTCTGAGATTTATGTGTCTGTGTGTCTGAGAGCGAATGTTGATTTGTGGGTTTCACACTCTCTGTCCAACTGAGACGGTGACAATGACAGTCTCTTACTATGCCATCTACATGTTATCAGAATACAGTGTGTAGTCACTCACTTCTGAGTTGAGTTGATTTACCCACGTAAACTTTTTCTTTTCTTCTGGGCCCTTTGGAGGAAGATTGTAACACTTTGCTTACAGTGAAATGATTTTTTAAAAATATTCTCATTTACTTTTATTTCAGGTCCCCACAAAATCAAATTCATCCCCTCCATGGTGGGTCCCATTCTGGAGGTCACTCTGACCCCTGAAATAGAGCTCCGGAAAGCCACCATCCCCATTTTCTTTGATATGATGCAGTGCGAGTTCAATTTCAGTGGAAATGGCAATTTCCATATGGTAAGAGGGGGTAGACCCTATAATCTTAGTATTGTGCATACAGTTAGCTCTTATTTCTTTTCTTTTTACATAAGAGAAGCAGTAGCCTGAATAATGGAAGCGAAAGTTGATCTGAAAATTCACTTTACATTTCATTTTGTCAAGCAGTTAACGATATAATCAGATATTCTAGCCCAGAGCCTGGAAGAGGTCTTTTTGCTACATGCCTTTCCTAAAGCAGCACTCTGTCTCTGGGTAATTAAAAGTTAACTTCATGCATTTTAATCCTGTCTGTTTCATTATCACTGAGGGAATAATGTAGTGAATTGAATTTAAAAACGTATCTGTTACAGTACAGCTGACAGCGATGCAATGTATCGAGGTCTAATCCATTATTCTCTAGCTTTGAGAACTTGGTTTTCCTGATATGTCTACTCTGTGCCTCAGTTTTCTTGACTGAGAAGTGTATTTATATTGAAAGGGAGATTTTGCGGCTATAAAGCCCCGCAAAAGCCATTCCACTGCCAAGATTCAGGCAAGAGACAAAAATAAAGTAGAAAATTAAAATCATCACAGTGGCTCAAGTCTTTAATCCCAGTACATTGGGAGGCCGAGGCGAGAGGATTGCCTGAGTTCAGGAGTTCAAGACCAGCCTGGGCAACTCTGCCTGACCTCATCTCTATAATAAATCAAAAAAATTAGCCGGGCATGGTAGCACGTGCCTTTAGTTCCAGCTACTCGGAAGGCTGAGGTAGAAGGATCGCCTGAGCCCAGCAGGTCAAGGCTTCAGTGACCGTGAGCATGCCTCTGCACTCCAGCCTGGACTCCGTCTCAAAAAAAAAAAAAAAGAAAAAGAAAAAAAGAAAATTAAAATCATTAAGCTATTTTTATGTGCATAGTTATAACAGAAGGTAATGTTCTGGATAATTTCTTTTTTGGGGGTGGCAAACATAGAACAAAGGGCAGAGTAACATGTGACTGCCTTGGAATGTTTTGATAGTGTCTTGGTATACTGTTTATGAATGACGTGAAATGTGATCCTCCCTCGTATGTGTTGAAAACAGTTCACCACTCAGTTATGGGGTTGGTCAAATCAGAAAGGTTGGCCATGCCTGTCCTCTTCCAAGGGTGCAGCATTCTCCTTTGAAACTCTGACTCTGCTTTCAGTTTGAGAATGAGCTGATCACGAAGCTGGACCAGGAGGTGGAAGGGGGCAGAGGAGATGAGCAGTACAAAGTTCTTCTGGAAAAACTGTGAGTGTTTCCAAACAGAACCCCAAGTTGGTGGCATTTTTTTGCAATGGAGAAAAGCAGTGCAGAGCGGTAGAGTCTCAGAGTCCCTGGGGTCACCTCCACAGTGGTCCTTGAGGGGTTATGAGGGATGACGTCCACTGCTGACATCGTTTGTCTGATGTGAGCCAAATGCTTGGGTTTCCCGGCCAGTGCGTCCCTCGAGCACACAGCAGATGGGCCAGAGGAGGAGATGTGTGGAGCCGTGGTGTTTTGCCCAGTGTTTGACTTTTTGAATTCCATCACGTGTTAGCACCTCTAATTATGGCTTCAAAGCAACAATTTAAAGGAAAAAACATTTCAAGGTCCACTTTATATGTGCAAATACCTCACGCCTCTAAGAACAAAGCTGGGCTATCTCAGCCAGGTTGGTCCTTGCCCCGCCCTGCACCCCCACCTCCACACTCACCTGTCACTCTTAGGCCCTTCTCATTACCCTTTTGCACATGTGGAATAACAAAAAGAGGGTAAAATGGTCAAAACCACCTGGATGGGCCGGGCTTGGTGACTCTGCCTGTCATCCCAGTACTTTGGGAGGCCGAGGCGAGTGGATTGCCTGAGCCCACAGGTTTGAGACCAGCTCAAGCAACTTGGTGAGACCTCATCTCTACAAGAAATCAAAAAAAATTAGGCGGGCATGGTAGCACGCACCTGTAGTTTCGGCTACTTGGAAGTCTGAGGCAGACGGATTGCTGGAGCCCAGCAGGTCAACGCTGGGGTGGCCATGAGTGTGCCACAGCTCTCCAGCCTAGGCGACAGAGTTTAGCTTTGGTCCAGTCACTCAGCTGATCCAACACCTCATTTTTCTTTCCATCTGCAAGAATAGTATCTATTTGGGGGTATGACTGTGAAGATTCAAGGAGACCATGCGTTAATATCATGTC
>CAUYQG010134291.1:0-10068 GCA_963574415.1 Tarsius wallacei | reverse complement strand
AAAAAAAAAAAATTGAGAGACCTTCGCCAACCATTGAGACAGGAACACAAAAACACTATGTTGCCTTCAGTCCCACTCTGGACCTCCACTGCTCAGAACCTTGAATGCCCTCTTCAAAACAGAGTGAAAAATATGTGTCAGACTTCATTCAGGATGAAAGTTGCTCAAAGTGACACTGGAGCTTACACTGGTCATGGTAGTAGCCTCATCTGCAGCATCTATTATGGCCCGGGCTCTCTCTTCCATATCTTTCAAAGCATTCTCGTGCCACGTTGGAAAGAAACTAGAGACAGTATTATTTAGCTTAGCTAAAAACTCTATGACTTTCCACTGGCTGATTGCAGAATAGGTTTTTGATCCCCATGTGAATTCACAGCATGGAGGATCACTGTTGGGCAGCTGCTTGTATTCCAGGTAATTTTCCTGAACCCAATCTTTGGTGAGGAGCTTCATGGGCTCCCCATAGATTAAGTGATCCTTACTCGCATACACCCCTACTGCATCCAGCGCTTCCCAGATCACCTTGTCAGGGGCACAGTTACCCTTCGTGAAGATTATACTCTGAATAAGTGTCAAAAGACTAGCTTTCGGTATACCCTGTTCATCACTCAGCCTCCCATTGTAAGTGGTCTAGTGTGTTTTTGAAGACATACAAGTGGTTGTCAGGGTCCACTTCTGTCAGAGCAATACCAAAAACAGGCTGTATACACTGACATGCTTTCCTGAAAATCATAGGATGGTGGTCCTTGGATCTGTTGACGACAATCTTTGTATTTCTGTCTCTGAGATAAGTTCCTCTGTTTGATATTTGAGGAGCAGAAACAGTATCAACTCAGCTACCTTCTTGTCTAGTTCATCTCTGAACGAGTTTTCAGTTTCTGGCAGAACCTGCCAGGTACTTGTACCCTCCATTTCGTGTCTGTTGGACTTTTCATCGTATTTGCTCACTGCAGTGGAGGAGGGCCAGGAGCACTGAGAACTCTGGAGAGGACTTGTCATCACAGTCAATAACACTTCTTCCTCTTCTGGATTGTCCAGGATTAGAAGAGAGGAAGATGAAGAGGACAAGGGGGAGTAGGAGGATGAGGAAGAAGAAGAGGAGGAGGAGAAAGACAATGAGGAAGAGGAAGATGAGGAAGAAGATGAGGAAGAGGAAGCAGAAGAGGAGGAAGAGAAGGAAGAAAAGGGTGAGGAAGAGGAGGAGGAATAGGAGGAGGGAGTGGAGGAGGGAGATGTAGGGGAGGAAGATGAGGAGGAGGGAGGGGAGGAAGATGAGGAGGAAGATGAAGAGGAGGAAGGGGAAGAGGAGGAATATGAGGAGGAAGAAGAGGAATGGGGAGAAGAAGGAGGAAGGAAGAAGGATGAGAGGGAGTAAGAGGAGAGAAAAAATAAGTGCAAAGAGGAAGAGGAAATGGAAGAAGTCTCCTCTTCCTCTTCAGCTCTGGGAATCTGTGCATCCACAAAGTCCTGTATCTCAACTGGGAGCTGAATGTCTTCCTCAAAGGTGAGGCGTGGATGCTTTGGAAAGTGAAGCATGATGACTCTTGTTGGGAGCAGCAGGCAGGAGTGTGAGCAGGACAGTAGGTGATGGAATCCGACAGGACTGGGGGAGAGAGGGATAGTGTGAGTGGCTTCAGCGAACAAACTCATCCATGATGGTGCTGACAAAGGCTGATTTACAAGTCTTCTCCTTGGGTGGCATTTGAGGGCCTCTCAGGTATTCTGCCTTCTTAGACTTTTGCCCCTAGAAACTTGTAGTACCAGCATGTCCAGCCTGTGGTCTGCAGTCTGTATGCAGCCCTGGACAACTAATAATATGGCTCCAAAAAATCTTTTAACATCATATGTTTCTTAGAGTGTATTTTCTTCATTACCCCATGCATAGTTCCATTTTTGAAGTTCACAATCACGCTTTATTCATGACATCACTCTTTGCCAGCACATGCATTTGTGAGCAGCGATTTTCAATTATAAAGCACAAAAGCAGCAAAATTCAAACAAACATTTCTGACCAACACCTTGAGAACTCACTAAGAACTGACACCACTTCCATTGAACCAGACATTGATAGATTAATTTTACACAAACAGATGAAATTTCTCACAGGTTTTCTATTCTAATTTTTCTAAACTTTTCACATGTATATACACTAACTATATTATATAATTTATTTGTGGCCCAAGACAATTCCTCTTTACTTGTTGCATGCCACGGAAGCCAAAAGGTTGGACACCCCTACTGTAGGAGGATGTTAGAAAGCTCAGTAGGGTGCATCCAATGGCTCTAAGACTGACAGCAAGGTGGATGGGGTCAGGGGCTGTGAGTTCCCTCAGTTCTAGGGGGATAGGGACTTTGGTACACCTTTAGGATGTGCTCTCACCTTGACGTCTGGTACTATTTAGACTTCCTCTGCTGTGCTGACTTTAGGATGTGTGCCTCAGATCCAGGTCTTCACCTCTGGGTTTCTAGATCCCCTGTAAGGGGAGTTGAGGGAGCCCCTTAGGTTGAAGACTCCATGGAGTCCCAGGGCTGAAAGATGGAGCAGGCCCAGACTCTGAAATCCCCACAGTTCTCAGATTGATGGTCTTTTCAGTGTTCACTGAGGATCTTCACCTTTGCCCAGAGAGTCTACACTGTTCTGTCCAAAGGCAGAGCTCTCAGAAAACATCCCCGAGGCCAATAAAAGGTAGTAAGGTAGAAGTCACATTCAACCACCTTACCCCAAGTCTTCCCAATTATGACAGCAAGGGTAATTTGAAACTAGTGGCTCATCTGTTCTGGTGTGCATGTGACACCTTAGTTCTCATATTTATGCCTAGCAGAGTCTGGGAATCTTCCCTTTAGTAACCTGAATCAGATCCCCCTGCTCACTTGCTTAGGGACCCCGAGATCAAGGCCCTGGATTTCCTGACACCTCTAAGTCAGAAATAAGAAGGCAGCAGCTCAATCTGAGAGGACTAAACAAATTCTACAAGGACTAATATGAGGAGCAGGTAAGTATCTGTGGGGTGCTTTCTGTTCTCTGAGGTGAGGATTACCGTAAGTCTTCTTTGAATTATTTATATTTATTCCTAACAGGACCTGCACTCCCTCCCCTTTTGATGATTTAAAGATACATTTGTTGGGTCTCCACTCTCATCTTTCATCTTCCTAAGACACTCCACAGGAAAATTTACAGAATCGCATGGGGCCTTCCACTTTGGACAACAGCAGCAGGGTGAGACTGAGTCTTCGACTTTGTGGTGGGCAACTCTTTGCTGTGGGAAGCTCACGAGTCTTTCCTCCGGGCCCTCACCTTGAGGATTGGCCAGCCCTAGGCCTATTCCCTCTGCTTAACTGAGTCACGCTTCCTCAGAAAAAGCCTCATACTCTCAGACTCCTAAGATGGAAGTTGGAAAACAGTACATCTGTGAACTCTGAATGGGTCTTTCCAGAACTAATGGTAAGGGCAGGGAAAGGGGCTTTTCTCCCCACCAGTTCCTCCCTTCTGAGGTGAAAGCTCATTTGCCCTCCTTCAGTGTTTTCATTATAAATCCTGGTAGGGCTTGGTACTCCCCTCTCTGCCAACCTGACACTACACTTCTCAGAGAAAGCCTCACATCCCTCAGATGCTTGGGATGAAATTCAGAAAAGGGCACAACTGAAGATCACGCCGGGGAAGTTCCCAGGCATAACTTCCGGGTCAGGGAATGACTAGGTTCTCCCATAATTCAGCCCTCAAGATTCCCCCTTTGGTGATTGGCCAGGACTAGAATTCTGTCAATCTGAAACCACACCCCCCAGACTCCCAAGACGGATGTCAGAAAACAGCACATCTGGGACCTTGCCTTAGGTTTTTCAGAGCTAACCACAGGGGCAGAACTGGAGTTTGCCTCTCCCATCCCCTAAATTAATGAGAGTCCCCTCACCTTCTCTCAGAGTAGTTATCATAAAGTCTGGCAAGGTCTGGGGACTCCCCTCTCTGCCAACCTGATTCTGCACCCCTCGTAGACCCTCACCTCCCTCTAACAACTGAGATGTAAGTCAAGAAAGGATACAACTGGGGACCCCCGTCTGGTGTCTCCCAGGCATAACTTCCGGGACAAGGCGGGGAAAACACTGTATCTATGTGGGAAGGGCCCTTGATTCATCCTTTAGGAGGCTCCCTTTGGTGATTGGCCAGACCTGAGACTCTGACTTCTGCCAATCTGAAGCCACACCCCTCAAATTGCCAAGATGAAAGACTGGAAACAGCATATATGGATACTCTGCCTAGGTTTTCCCAGAACTGACAGCAAGAGTAGGGTTAGCGGGAATCAGGGTTTTCTTTCCTCTGCACCTTCTACTACCCTACCCCCAACTCTTGTTTTTGAGCAGTCCCCCACCCTCTCTCAAAGTCCTCTTCATAATGCCTGGCAAGACCGTGGACCCCCTTCCTTTCCAGCCTGAATCTGCACTCCTCAGAGAATTTCATCTCCCTCAGATGGCTGAGATGGAAATCAAGAAACACCACAACCCAGGACCCTGCCTGGAAGTTCCCATGCATTACTTCCGGGGAAGGGCAAGGCTAGGGCCCCTTATATCCATGGTGAGAGGCACCTCATTCTTTCCTCGGTGACTTCCCTTTGATGACTGGCAAGGTCTTGGACTCCAGTCTCTCTTGATCTGAAGCCATACCGCTCAGACTCTCGAGATGGATGTTGGGAAAGCTCAAATCCGAGAGGTCTGCCCAGGGCTTTTCACATTTGAGAACAGAGTCTGTGAGGAGGATTTGTCTCTCTATCAATCCCTCCGCCCCCCCCCCCCCACCCCATTGTAAAAGATCCCCTGTCCTCTCTCCAGGTTCTCATCATAAAGCCTGGCAGGGCCTGGAACTCCCCGCTCTGCCAACTTGAGTCTGCATCCCTCAGAGATCGTCACCTCCTAAGACACCTGCAACGGAAGTCAGGAAAGGGCGAAACTGAGCACTTAGCTAGAAGTCTGCCAGGCAAAACTTCCAGGCAGGACAGGGCTAGATCCCCCTGTGTCCATGGTGGAAGTGTTAGGTAGCAGTTAGACATGAGCAGGAGGAGCCCATCCCAGAGGATACCTTGTCTTTAGCCATGTCCTGGACCATCTAGTCTCAAACCAATTCCTACTCCAAGTTCCTCATTCTAGATGGAAGATCCCTCTGTCTTGTGCACCTGGGGCTTTCCAGATCTTGGAATTTTAAGATTGTATCTTATAAACTTTGAGTTATTACCATATTATTAACATGAATTAGCATCGTGGCTTTAATACCCCGCAACCCCCGTGGGTTTCACTTAGGCATTAATGGGAAATATATATGCTCAGTTCCAAAAGGTATCAGCACCCAAGACCTGTCCAATCAGTTTATGAAAAGTGTAGATTGACAGGAGAGGAATCAGGAAACAGGAAGAGAAAACTCATGAAACAGAAGCCCCTTACTCTTTCAATCCCCTAAGTAAAAGCCAGGGAACATGGCAGTGGGCCACCAGCCTCTCAGCGCTGATAGCAGGCAAGGAACAGGTTTCTGTGGATTCTCTTCTATGTGGGCTGGAAAGTCTCCACATTTCTGCCTCAGAGTTCTCATCTAACTACTGGCAGGTCCTGGTTCTCCCTTTCCTTCCCATGATAACAGTATGACACAGGGAAAAAAAATACTGTGGCTCTACTATGAAGAAAGCAAAAAACAAACAAACAAAAATGAAACAACAACAGCAACAACAAAAAAACACCGTTTGACCCAGGCGATCTAGCTAACCCCATGAGCTTATGTCACATTAATACTATGTACTGTGGATATGACATGAAATATATAGAAACTCCTTGTACTATCTCAATAACTTTTTCATAACCTAAAATTAATCTAAGTTAAAAGTTTATGAAAAGTGAAAAAAGTTAGCAAATTAGATATAGAATATGTATTAAAAACTCTATAGCAAACATTATATTTACTGTGAAAATGTTGAAATTTCTACTTTGAAATTAGTAACTAAACTAGGATTCTTACTACCATAATTTTTATTTAATATTCTAATAAAGGTAGCTAGTAAAGTAATATAAAACAAAGGAGATAAAAGGGATATCGATCAGAAAGTAATAAAGTTTACATGTATATGAAGAAAATAAAACAATGATTAAACTGTGTATGAGGAAAATCCAAAATAATGAAAGGTAAGTTATCCAATTTATAAGTAAGTATATAAGTTTGCCAGGTAAAAGATTAATATACAAGTTAACCTTGTTTTCTTTAGCAACAAATAGTATGAAAAGGAAAGTGAAGAAAATACAACTTGCAACCTATCAAACCAAAATATTCGGGAAAATAAACTTACTAAAAAAGATTAAGAACTTTATAGAAAAAATTATAAAATTATTATCTAAAATATTAAGAACTCCTACATAAATGTAAAACCAAATATGTTAATAGAACTAAAAATTCCATATTATAATCATATTAATTCTCCTCAAAATTCATTTGTGGTTTGATTGCAATGCCAGTTTTTAAAAGCCAAAAGATTTTAATATAAATGTAAGTATAAACTTGATATGATGATTCTAAAATTTGAAATCATGCATATGGTCAAGCATAGCTAAAACACTCTTGAGAAAATTGAAGCTAAGAGCAGTAACTCTACCAGATAATACAAAAAACTACAAAACGGTTTTGAGAGTCTGTGGTTTGGAAACAGATGTTGATAAATAGACCAGGGGAAGCTAATACAGAACCCTGAAAATATCCACTTAATGTACTTATTACCCTTGGTTTGTAAAAAATAGAAGAAAAATGTGCAAGTTCAGAAGAGTGTGGAAAGGACATTTTAAAAACTAAATAACGGTGGAGTAATGCGATATTTATATACAAAACAATGGGAACCATATTTCACACCATGTACACAAATCAATTCCAATTAAATTAAATAGCTCTTTTTAATCTTTTAAGAAATTATGATAGCATTTGCATAATAAAAATTATACAACTTGCATAAAATTATACACAAAAGCAAAGTGAATCATTTTATTTTCTATCATTGAGATAGCAAGCATTATATTCTCACACGTGGGAGCTAAATAATGTGTACACATGGACATAGAATATGGAATGATAGACAGTGGAGACACAGAAAGACAATGGGTATGAAGGGGGTAGATTATGTGGAATTGCTTAATGGGTACAGTGTGTGTTATTCAGGTGATGGATATCCCAAAAGTTCTGACTTCACCACTATCCGATTCATGCATGTAACAAAATCGCACTTGTACCGTGTAAACTTATACAAATGAAGAAAGAAAGAAAAGAAGAGAGAGAGAGAGAGAGAGAGAGAGAGAGAGAAAGAAAGAAAGAAAGAAAGAAAAAAAATGAATTATGGTTCAATTAGGGAATCAATAAGGCTCAAGGAGAAAGCTTTGGAATCATCTGTGGTATTAGTCAAGTCAGTAACAGAAAGGGTAGAGGTTACATGAGTAGGGTAGAAGGAGAGGAAATGGCAGTTCCTTCTGACAGTGTTTTCAGACATAGATGGCCTTGCTACCTTTGTAGACCTTCACTTTTATTTTTTTATTTTCTTTTTCTTTATTATTTTTTATTATAAAGATGTGGTGTACAATTCAGGGTTAGGTATACAAACATTGATCATGCAGGTACCCTTGTTGGTGAAGTATGCCCCTCCCTACCCTAGCAGTTTCACTCAACTGCCAATCCCACCCCTCCCCTCCCCTGACAGTTTCCCAATACTGCCAAAGGAAGGACAAATATATGGACTTCCTAGCACCTTGGATGGATTTGGAGTCGTTCATACTCAATGATCTATCACAGAAACAAAGAACAGAGTACCATATGTTCTCTCTCACAAGCGGACCTTGAACAATTATAATACTATAAGACCTTCACTTTTAAATAGCAGGACCAGGAACTTAGCACTTGCCTGGGACAAAACTACCTGGGTCAATGACATGTTACCATTGACCTCCTACCGCACCAGCCCTCATGATGATCTCTGGAGTTCTAGGGATTCAAGAAATATAACCTAGTCAATACTATTTTAGGAAGTCATGACAGGGCAATATTGTTCTAACTACAGACACCCCAAACAGGCTCAGAAACCTTTTAGTGATGAGGAAGCAGTGCCAGATTGCTCACAGGTGATAGGAGTAAAAACTTACCTTAATCCGCATATTGGGCAGGAAGCTTCCAGTGACGGCAAAGTGAACTCCTCCTTCTCCAGCACATAAACTACCACAGGTCTGTCTTGGAAATGGAGGTTATAAATACACATAATGCCTAATAGTAGTTATAAAAAGAACTGTGGCTCCATTTTTTATTGCTAATATAAACGGTGGAAAAATTTTTGACTTGCTTCATGCCTCTCTATCCCTTAAACCTCATCCAATCCACCAGCAGCTTCTGTTTTCTCAACTTCCAATATTATTCCAAATTCTTCTATTTCAATCAATATTAATTGCTACTGTTGTAGGTGAAGTTACTGTCATCTCTCATGTAGACTATGGCAATGATTTCCTTACTAGTGTCTCCTTTTCCTCACTTACTGCTGTAAAACACATTCTACTCTCAGCAGCCAGGGATCCATTTGAAAATATAATCCCTGGTTGATTTTTTTTTTTTAAATTGCTTACATCAAAGTTCTATATCATACAAAGATGTAGGTATTTTAATGAATGTATAGATTCTTATATATACCACCCAGGGTTCATTCAAAACAATTTTATATACCCAAAATTCCCCAATGTGTCCCCTTTGTAGTCAACTGCAACCTCTTCCTCACTCTAATACCAAGTTTTTTCCTGTACTAATAGTAGTATTCTTTTTTCCAAAATATTGTATAAATAGAGTAGTACAATACTATCCTCTGAAGAGCCTGTACCATTTTGTATTACAATCAACAGTGATGATAGTTTCTGAATCACTATATCAAATGAATACCTGTACCCATGTTTGTTTTAGCACCATTCACGATAGTCAAGATATGGAATTAATCTGAGTGTTCATCAGCAGATGAATGAATAAAGAATATGTGGTATATGTATACAATGAAGTATTATTCAGTCATAGAAACAGTGAAATCTTGCCATTTGCAACAACATGGGCGGAACTGGAGGTCATTATGTGAAGTGAACTAAGCCAGACACAGGAAGGCAAGTATTATATGCTCTCGCTCACATGTGGGAACCAAAAATGTTGATCTCACGAAGTTAGAAAATAGAATAATAGATATCAGAGGCCAGTAAGGGTGTGGGGAATTGAAGAGAAATTGGTCAACGGGCACAAACATGCAGTTAGATCTAAGAAATGCATTCTATTGTTTGATAGCACTGTTGGGTGACCATAGTTAACAACAATATATTGTATATTTCAAAATAGCTAAAAGGGAAGACTTTAAATGTTCCCAACACAAAGCAATAATGTTTGAGGTGATGGATCTCATAAATATCCTGATCTGATTATATATAACTACAAATATGCACAATTACTATGAATCCTTTTAAAATTAACAAAAAAGAGAAAAAAGAAAGAAATTTTCATCCTTCACCTTGTTTTTACATTATGTATTTTCAGGTTTTTGGATTTTAGCCATTTTAGTGTGTTTAGAGGACTATTTTGTGGTTTTATATACATTTCCCTAAAAACAAATTATATTGGGCATCTGTTCATATGCTTCTTTTTTTTTTTTTTTTTTTTTTTTTTTGAGTTGGCGTCTCACTCCATCGCCGAGACTGGAGTGCAGTGGCCGCTTCTGGCCACCGCAGCCTCGACCTGCTGGGCTCCGGCGACCCTTCCGCCTCAGCCTTCCGAGTAGCTGGAACTACAGACGCGCGCTACCACGCCCGGCTAATTTTTTTTGATTTATTGTAGAGATGAGGTTTCGCCTGCCCAGGCGGGTCTCGAACCCGCGGGCTCAGGCAATCCACTCACCGCAGCCTCCCAAGGCGCGGGATTACAGGCTGAGCCACCGAGCCCTGCTTCATATGCTTCTTATGTGGTCTGCATATCCTCTTTGATATAGTCTGTTCTAACAATTTGTTTATTTTGTTTGTTTTTTTTTTTTTTTTTTTTTTTTTTCTTTTTAA
>CAUYQG010134279.1:0-11055 GCA_963574415.1 Tarsius wallacei | reverse complement strand
AAAAACACCAGTCTTTTAGTAATGTGATTTTTCTCACTATAGAAGTTATATACGTATTGTGGAAAACTTTGGCAATGTTAACATATAAATAGGAATCATCCATAATTTTATCACTTGATAATATATACATTTTTTTTTTTTGAGTTGGAGTCTCACTCTTTTGCCCGAGCTGGAGTGCAGTGGCACACTCACTGCCACCCCAGTGTTGACCTGCTGGGCTCCGGCGATCTTTTCGCCTCTGCCTTCCAAGTAGCTGGTACAGGCATGCGCTACCATGCCCAGCTTATTTTTTGATTAGAGACAAGGTCTCACCAAGCTGCCCAGGCTGGCCTCAAACCCCCAGGCTCAGGCAATCCCTAAGGTGCTGGGATGACAGGCTGAGCCACCGCGCCCGGCCTGATGTGTCTTTTTAAGTCAGTTGTATAAAAATGATTGTCCCTCTTCCACACAGCCATTCCAGAAGAAGGATCTCAATGACCGTAGGGGATGACTTTTAAAATGTATAGTTATGGCTGTTCATTGGGACACAGTGGTTTTGTGACAGCGGGAAATACCCAAAAGCATGGTGCTTGGGGCAATGCAGAGGCCACTGTCCATGTGCTTTTTCAGAATTCTTCCTGTAAGCTTCATCCGAAGGCATGAAATCTCTCCCTGTGTCACCTTTCTAAACTCCTGTGACTGCTTTGAATGCAAGCCCGCCGAGTCTCGCGCACGCTGGCAACCCCAGGACACGGCATGGTGCGGCCCTGCTGCTGTACGTGCCCTCAGAACTAGGCCACGTCATGAAGGGACGAGCTGAGGTCTCAGGCAAGCAGACCACTGGGAGCTGCTGCCTCATGCCACCCCTCGGAAATCAGGGCAAAACTGAAGCGTGTGGCGGGACTGAGAACTCCCAGGCAGGGGCCATGTTGGGAGCTGTTTGCCTTCCCTGCCCGGCTGATGTAGGTCTCGGTTGGGTGCCTTGATGACTGTAAACTCTTCCCAGCAGCACCTCGTGTGTCCTTTGGGACTGCTTGAGTGTGAAGCTCTGACACAGCCTGAGCTGTGGAAGGCCATCCAGGTCGGCTTCATTGTACTGGCCAGAGTTTGGCTGCGCCACTCCACGACTCAGGCCGGGTGAAAAGAGCTAACAGAGAAGGTCAAGGACGCCAGGTGGCCTTCTGAGCTAGACCCTGATTTTAATGAAGCCCAGAACCCCCCACGGGCATAGCTGGGGTGAGTTCACCCGGCTATGTGGGTGCTGTCGGTGATTACCTTACTGTCACAAGACTCACGTGGCTGCACTGCAAGAGCCAGCGCCACAGGCCTGTGCCCTGGAAATGGCGTTTACCAGGTCAGTTCCATGTCAAAACAGCACAGGCAGTGGGGTTTCTGTTTCTTTTTTTTTGAGTTAGAGTCTCACTGGGTCGCCCAGACTGGAGGGCAGTGGCCGCTCCCGGCCACCACAGCCTCGATCTGCTGGGCTCCGGCGATCCTTCCGCCTCAGCCTTCCAAGTAGCTGGAACTACAGGTGCGCGCTACCACGCCCGGCTCATTTCTTGATTTATTGTAGAGATGAGGTCTCGCCAAGTTGCCCAGGCGGGTCTCGAGGCAGTGGGGTTTCTGTAACACACCTGCTTCCCCCGCAGGAGCTGGAATCTTGGTATTTGCCAAGCAGCAATGGCTACATGCTCGGTCCCAGTGAACACCCTGGCGCTGTCGTTACGGAGCATCTCGGGTGGCAAGAGTGCCCCAAGCTCAGTTAGTTGCTGAGTGATGAAGGCATCTGCAGGACTCCAGTGCGAGGGGACACATGGAAGCTTGGGCCTGGTTTCCCCAACTTCGGCCCCGTGCTGGTATCTGACGCTGTGTCCTTCCACTGTGACAAACCCCAGCCTTAAGGCCCCCGTGAGTCACTGAGCCCCAGTGTGATCTTGGGGACCCCTCAGTTTGACGTCTTAAAACAGCAAAACTTTACCCCTTTTATAAGCAGGTGGAGTTTTTTGTGTTTTGTTAAGGAGAAAGGGGAACACCGAAAGCAACTGGCAGAAAGCAGCAGAAAACGCCTCTCGTGTGCCGAGCACCTCGACTGGAAGACTGCGCGCCACGCTTCTCACCTCTGGACACGTGGGTGGGCGGGGCCGGGCCGCAGGACCCCCGCCCCACCGGCCCCGTCGGCTCCCGAGTCCCTGCAAACCCCAGCCCTGCGGCCCCGAGGCCTCCCCAGAGCCCCGCGCCATCATCACTCGGCACCCGGTCCCGCGCCCACCCCGCGTGGACACGTCTCTGCCCCACGGGCTGGACACCAGGAGCCCCGACCGGGAGAGGCCGAAACCCGCAGAGCCAAGCACCGCAGATGGGGACGGATTGGAGGGATTTTCGCTGATGCCCAGGCTGGAGAATCACTTGCTTGCCAAAAAAAAAAACACGCGAAGATTATGATAACAGAAAACATGCATGGAAAACGAAAACGTTACACATTGAAACATGCAAGTACATACTATACACATATATGTGTGGTGTTTGAAATGCCAGGCACAGCCTGTTGTTTTAGAACCAAACGTATTCCACGCATGCGGTGTTGTTCAAAAAAAAATGGGTTTAAATATAGGCTAAATTATGAATAGTATCTATGATCTTGGCTTGGTTGGATTTACTCCCTGTAGCTTCAGACTCCATCCGTAAAGGGCGATAGCGATACCTGTCCTTTAAGGTGGTATGGTATTGAGATTGTCATGGTCTGCAGTGCCTCTCACAGAGGAGTTCAGAACTAGTTTCTTCCAGGCCATGTGTGGTGGCTCACACCTGTAACCCCAGCACTTTGGGAGGCCAAGGCAGGAACATTGCTTGAACCCAGGAGATTGAGGCCAGCCTGGGCAACATACAAAGGTCTCATCTCTCCAAAAATAAAAATTTTAAAAATGGTCATGCATGGTGGCTCACGCCTGTAATCCCACCATAGGAAGCCAAGGCAGGGGGATTGCTTGATGGGTGTGTGACAGCAGATTCCAGTATTTGCAACAGCGGACTGGAAAAGAAATTTCAATACCAAGGTCTCATAACATCATGATCACACACTGGAAACCTAATGGAAGGTAGGAATAAAAAACGTTGCATCTAAGAGTCACAAGTTGCACATGAAAACAAAAGACACTTCACCACCATGGGTACAAAAGACATTGTAATGGAAATGAGACAAGAGTTATGTAACTGTACAATTATTTAAAGTCCTATATAGCAAAGTATTAGTATAAGCTGAAAGAGTACAAAACAGGATATTTATTATCTTTAGTGTTTATGTCACAAACTGGAAAGTAATACACTATTAAGGCTGAGGCATACAGAAGGCAATACCATCTTAATCATAATTGAACTCCTACTCTGAGTTTTCAAATCAATCTTTCTTTCTTCCTAATAGAGACAAGGTCTCACTATGTCACCCACTCTCACCTCTGCCTCTCAAAGTGCTGTGATTATAAGCATGAGCCACCACGCCTGACTCTGAGTCTTAATGTACAAAATAAGTTCTCCATAGCAGGTTTCCCCAAATTCTCGATATAAATGAGGTTTTTCACCAGTGTGCTTTTTGGCATTAACAACAAGATCTTGTGGTTGAACACTTTCCCACACTTATCATAATTTTTTTTTCAGTCAGAGACTCACTTTCTTGCCCAGGCTGGTGTGGAGTGGCACAATCACGGCTCACCACAGCCTCGACGTCTTGGGCTCAGGTGACCCTTCTGCCTCAGTCTCCCAAGCGGCTGGGACTATAGGCACACACCACTATGCCCCATTAATTTTTTTTTTTTGTAGAGTTGAGGCATCGCCATGTTGCCCAGGCTGGTCTCAAACTCCTGGGCTCAAGTGATCCTCCCACCTTGGCCTCCAAAGCTGTTGGGAATGCAGGCTTACAGTTCTCAGAGCTACTCTCCAGCATGTGTCCTCACGTGTGCTTGAAGGGATGCCAGATACCCGAAGGCTTTCCCACACTGCTTGCATTCATATGGCCTCTCTCCAGTGTGTGTTCTCACATGCACACGAAGGGATGAGGAACAGCTGTAGGCTTTGCCACACTCGGTACATTCATAGGGCTTCACGCCACTGTGCGATCTCACGTTTTTGGAAATACTGAGCGTGACTGAAGGCTTTCCCACACTGCTTGCATTCATAAGGTTTCTCTCCACTATGCGTCCTCACGTGTTCTCGAAGGGAGGAGTGACAGCTGAAGGCTTTCCCGCAGTGCTTGCACTCAAAGGGCTTCTCTCCCGTGTGCGTTCTCACGTGTATCCGGAGGGACGAGGAAAAACTGTAGGTTTTCCCACATTCCTGACATGCATAGGGTTTCACTCCGCTATGCGTTTTCACGTGTCTCCTAAAATATGTGGGACACCCAAAGGCTTTCCCACAATGCTTACACACGTAGGGCTTCTCTCCTGTGTGCACTCTCACATGTGCTCGCAGGGAGGAGGGATACCTGAAGGCTTTGCCACATTCCTTACATTCATACGGTTTCTCTCCGCTGTGCGTTCGTCTGTGTTCTCGGAGAGATGAGTAGCATGTGAAGGCTTTCCCACAACGCTGACACTGACAGGGTTTCTCTCCAGTGTGCGTTCTCACGTGATCTCGAAAAGACGAGTAACAACTGAAGAGTTTTCCACAATGCTTGCATTCATACGGCTTCTCTCCGGTGTGTGTTCTCGCGTGTTCTCGGAAGTACGAGGGGCAACTGAAAGCCTTTCCACACTCCTCACACTCGTAGGGTTTCTCTCCAGTGTGTGTTCTTATGTGCCGGGTAAGGTAGGAGTGATACACGAAGGTTTTCCCGCATACTTTACACGCCTGGGTTTTCTGTCCACAGTGATCTCTCACATGTCCCCTGAATGAGGTGGGACAAGTGAAAGCTTTTCCACATTTCTTACATTCAAACAATTTTTTACTGCCGAGACTTTTCACGTATTTCTTGGACGCTCTCCCAGAATCCCGCGATTTATAGGGTTTCTCTACAAGGAGCGTGTTCACGTGAGCGCCTGGGCACAAGGAACAACGGCAGGCTTGTTCACAGTCCTCACACTGATACAGCCTCTGCCCAGGGTGAGATCGTTGCTGATCCTTGAAGGCTTTGCCACACTGGGTGCATTCGTAGGGCTGAGTTTCAGGAGGCCCATTCTTGTTCACAGTAAGGCTCACAATCTGGCCCAAGGCTTCTCCACATTCGTGACCCTCGTTACTTTCACAAGGGCTCGCCACCACCTGACTTCTGTTCAAAATAGGAAGCACACTATTAGTCCCTGATGAATAAACGTGACTTATTAGCAACATGTTGATGGTTCTTGGTCATTATTTTGGCTACACATTCGCCTTTTTCACTGAATGGATCTATTTTCAGCACCTGCATTGCTTCCAGGTGAAAGAAGCTCGATGCTCTGGCTGAGGGCTCAACTACAGCCACAATTTCCACAGTGTTTCTTTTTTGTTTTTTTGAGTTGGAGTCTCACTCTGTCACCCAGACTGGAGTGCAGTGGCCGCTCCCGGCCACCACAGCCTCGACCTGCTGGGCTCTGATGATCCTTCTGCCTCAGCCTTCCAAGGAGCTGGAACTACAGGTGGGTACTACCACACCCAGCAATTTTTTTGATTTATTGTAGAGATGAGGTCTCACCAAGTTGCCCAGGCGGGTCTCGCACCCACGGGCTCAGGCAAGCCGCTCACCTCAGCCTCCCAAAGCCCGGGATTACAGGCTGAGCCACCGAGCCTGGCTTCCACAGTGTTTCTTACAGATGGGGTTTCCTGATGTTGCTTCCATTTTATTACATTTCAGGTGCTTAACCTGACATCACATTTATGAAAACATTGTTCTATTAACATTTGCTGACAGTACACGATTGTTTAGGGGGCTTATGCTTCCTCTGTGACTTCAAGCTACCCCAACACTCATCCCTCTGGTTTGGTGCAGCTCACCTCAGATGTCTCTGTGGAATTTGGTGATCTCCGATGTTATGAAATCTCCAGTTTTCTCCCAAAACAGACCAGGAATCGTTTCTTGTGAATTGTACAATTTTCTCATCACTGGGCATTTCACTCCCAAAAATACCCCACCGAGGACTGGAACCACTGGTTCTAACATAAATGCAACAATCTGCAACAATCAGGAACACAGTTTCATTTCTTAGGGGGGGAAAAGGGTGGGATAAAGCAAAGAAAACAGGCCACGTGTGGATTTCTTTCATATACCAATTCGAAAAATGCAAGCACATGAGGAAGAATGGATATATCTCCAAAGTGAGACTCTGAGGACCTCATCTATTTCAGAAGAATAATAAAGAACAGAAAAAATGGCAGCCTGGTTACTAAGAAATAGCTCCAAACAGATGGAGACTGATGTTGAGATAAGTAAAACATTATCAGAAAAGCAAAGCAGGATGGAGGTGGCAGAATGCACGTGCCCAAATGCTACCTTTATGGGAAGAAACACAGAGGCCCTCCCCCTGGAGGAAGAATCGTGCGAGGTGATAGAGGAAGCGTCAAACAAGTTGGCCAAGCGAGAAGACAAACTTCTCCCTTCGCCCCAGAGAAGGACTGACATTTCTGTTGTTTTTGCTTTTGGTTTTTTGCCTGTAGTTCTAGCTACTTGGAAGGCTGAGGCAGAAGGATTATGTTTCTGTTTGTTTTTTTATTTTTTAGAGACAGGGTCTCACTCAGTCACCCAGGCTGTAGAATAGTGGTGGCAGTCCTCCCACCTTGGCCTCCTGAGTAGCTGGAACTACAGGTATGTGCCACCAGACCCAGCTAATTCTCTTATTTTTATTTTTAGTAAAGACAGGGTCTTGCCACGTTGCCCAGGCTGGTTTTGAAATCCTGGTCTCAAGTGATCCTCCCACCTCAGCCTCCCAAAGTGCTGGGATTATGGGCATGAGCTACCTTACCTGGTCTGCTTCTAACTGACATTTCCAAACACAATCCCTCATGAAAAGTCTCTTCCTCCCGAGGGTTACTGTCCTCCTGGCATTCGCATGCACAGAGGCCCTACGTGGATCCCATCCCCGCGTCCCCAGCTGCCCCAGGGAGAGTGCTGTGCATACCTCCTGCCCATGGAGGAGAAAATCTCAAGGTAAGGGAGGACAGTGAAAGGCCACAGACATTTCCATGAAACAGGCCAATACTTTGATCTTCAAGGCCACTGATGGTGATTAAGTGTGGGTTTAGCTAAGCAAACTTCCCATGTCAAATGTGGATTAATCACAGCGTAACTTTCTTTTCTTTTCTTTTTTTTGGGGGGGGTCTTACTGTATCATCCAGGCTGGTGTGCAGTGGTATGATCACAGCCTTGACCTCCTGGGCTCAGGCAATCCTTCCACCTCAGCCTCCCGAGTAGCTGGGACTACCAGTGTGCACCATCACACTCATCTAATTTTTAAAAATTTTTTTGTAGAGATGAGGTCTCACTATATTGCCCAGGCTGGCCTCAAACTCCCGGGCTCAAGTGATCCTCCTGCCTCAGCCTCCCAAGGTGCCGGGATTACAGGGGTGAGCCACCGCGCTCAGCTGACACTCAGGCTTCTAAAACACAGGGAGCCTCAAGTCTGGTAGCCAAGGGAAAAGAAATGTCAGTCAGCCACAAACAATTTTCGTGGAGAAGCCTTTGGACTCTGGACCAGATCTGTCTCTTCTCCAACATATTGCAATTTCTGAGCCCAAATTTAAAAAGACAAGACCTACTTTCTCCCTAGGGACACAGGGAAGGAAGGGAGCCGTCCTACCTAAGGAGGCCAGGTTCCTGCAGGTCTCCAGCATGACATCTCTGTAGAGGGTCCTCTGAGCACCGTCCAGCAGCGCCCACTCCTCTGGGGTGAAGTTCACAGCCACCTCTTCGAAGACCACCGAGTCCTACAACATCCCACAGACTCTGTCTCAGCAAGGCAGCATCTTCCCTGCACACACAGGATGATGCTGAGGTTGACAGTCTGGGAACCGGCCTCAACTCACGGATCCCGAGTCACGTGGGCCTCATGCTCTTGGGAAAGATGGCACATCATATGCCAAACGCGCAATGTGCTCAGCGAGGGTAAGTGCTTTGGGGACATAAAGCAAAGTGCAATGACAACTGGTAAAGACAAGCGATTACTGAGACGGGGCAGATTTGGGGGCAGGGCAAAGACTGGAAACGAAGTCATCATCCAGGCAACATGGAAACTGACACGTGACTTGCTCGATTTTATTATTTACTGATTTGACTTGATTTTCTTTCTTTATAGAGACAGGGTCTCACTCTGTCACCCAGGCTGGAGTGCAGTGATGCAATCATAGCTCACTGCAGCCTCCAGCTCCTGGGCTCAAGCGCTCCTCCTGCCTCGGCCTCCCAAGCAGCTGGGACTACAGGTAGGCACCATCACACCTAGCTACATTATTTTTTAATTTTTGTAGAGATGGGACCTCACTTTGTTGCCCAGGCTGGTCTCAAACTCCTGGCTGCAAGCGATCTTCCCTCCTCAGCCTCCCAGCGTGCTGGGATTACAAGTGTGAGCCACTGCACCCAGTCTCAAATTTTATTATTTCTTATTCAGCTCCAAGAACCAGTACCAGAATGTCAGGATGTTGCAAACACTTAGGGCAGATTTCTGACACTGCTTAGTTGAACAATGCTCCCTTCTCAGAAGGCAACAAACTCAGTGAGGCTGGTCGAGGCAAGCAGAGACATCCCTCAAGGATGACATGGACACTATGGCATGAAGTGGGCCACGGCCATGGGGCCTGGCAATGCCCGCGGGACAAGAATAGCACCTGGTTCCTGAAGATATTTGTGTCAGGCCTGCAGGGTCTCCCAAGTAAATAACCAAGCACCTGGAATTAAAGAAAAGTGGCATCACCCAGGAAGATGGGAAAAGAGACAGAAATTCAACAGAAATCCACATCTATATGGGAGGACCTCGCACCCATAAGAGCAAACCATTATGAAAAATAAATCAGAGATCGCCTAAACAAAATCTAGCCTCTTTTAAATCCAAAGAAAACAATCCCAGCTGTATCAGTTACAAAGAAGCCAATGTTGGGTCCAAATACAGTGGCTCATGTCTATAATCCCAGCATTTTGGGAGGACAAGGCAGGAGGATCGCTTGAGGCCAGGAGTTGGAGATCTGCCTGGGCAACACAGCAAGACCCTGATTCTATAAAAATAAAACAAAACAAAAAAAAAACAAAAAAATCAGCCATGTGTAGTGGTATGTGCCTATAGTCCCAGCTACTCGGGAGGCTGAAAAGGGAGGACTGCTTGAGGCCAGGAGTTGGGGACCAGTCTGGGCACCATAGCAAGACCTCACTTCTACAAAAAAAAATAAAAAAAAATTAAGTGGGGCACAGTGGCTCATGCCTGTAATCCCAGCACTTTGGGAGGCTGAGGCAAGAGGACTGCCTGAGTCCAGGGGTTCAAGGCCAGACTGGGCAACTTGGCAAGACCTCGTCTCTACAATAAATCAAAAAACTAGCCAGGCATGGTGGCGCTTGCCTGTAGTTCCAGCTACTTGGAAGGCTGAGGTGGAAGGATCACGTGAACCCAGCAGGTTGAGGCTGGGGTGGCCATTACTGTCCCGCCACACACCAGCCTGGGCAACAGAGTGAGACTCCAACTTAAAAAAAAAATTGCCAGATGTGGTGGCACACATCTGTAGTCCCAGCTGCTTGGGAGGCTGAGAAGGGAGGATCCCTTCAACTCAGGAGTTTGAGACTGCGGTGAGCCATCATTGTGCTACTGCACTCCAATCTGGGTGACAGAGTGAGACAGCAACTGAAAAAAAAAAAAAGGCCAGGACCAGTAGTTCATGCCTGTAATCCCAGCACTCTGGGAGGTCAAAGCAGGAGGATCCTTTGAGCCCAGGAGTTCGAAACCAGCCCGGGAGTGAGAACTGCTATGCTTTCTATCATATGTTCTTGGAAGAACATCCCCCCTCTTGGACACTGCTAAGATTTTTAGATGTGGGTGGCTGTTGCATAGATAAGCTGCTTGTCTTGGGCATCTATGACGATGTCACAATCTTTTCTTTCATGTGGTATTGCGACCAGTTATGCTAGGTGAGTTCGTAGCATTTTACTGTAACATGTAACACGTGTAGAACTTCCCTACGTCAGTGGCACAGTCAACGGGAACATTCTGAAGTGGGTGTTGTGTCATGACTGTCAGGCCAAGCCTGGAAGAAACCCGACGTCCCCAGACGAGGCCAGCATCTTGAATTAGGAGGCGATTTTCTCACTTTTCTTCATAGGCTCATCACTTGTCTCTGCATCTCCAGTCAACATATTTTTGCATAATTATTCGGTATGCAGATGGCGTTCTGTGTGTATGTACTACCATATGTCAGTTTCTCTTTTATGTTTAGTTGGCACAAAATGATTGCACACATTTATGGAACATAGAGTGGTATTTTTATACATGTGTACGATACACAGTGATAAAATCATCAGGGGCATTAGCATAGTCAGCACCTTAAATGGTTATTGTTTCTTTGTGTTGGGAACAGTCAGAGGCCTCCCTCCTAGTTTCTTGAAATACACATCACATTATGGTTAAGTACGGTCACCCTACGGTGCTGTAGGATTCGGGAACTCACTCCTCTTACCTAGCTGTAATCTTGTATCTGTTAACCAATCTCTCCCTCACCTCCCCTCTCCAGCCTCGGTTCCACTCTCTACTTCTTTTTTTGGTTTGTTTGTTTTTGGTTTTGTTTTTTGGAGTCAGAGTCTCACTCTGTCACCCAGGCTGGAGTGCTGCTCACCGCAGCCTCAACCTCCCGGGCTCAGGCAATCCACTCACCTCGGCCTCCCAAGGCATGGGATTATAGGCTGAGCCACTGAGCCTGGCTGCTTTTTTTTTTTTTTTGAGTCAGTCTCACTCTATCGCTGAGGCTGGAGTGCAATGGCACTCTCATGGCCACCGGAGCCTCGATCTGCTGTGCTCATGTGATCCTTCTGCCTCAGCCTTTCAAGAAGCTGGAACCACAGGTGTGTGCCACCATGCCCGGATAATTTTTTTGATTTATTGTAGAGATGAGGTCTTGTCAAGTTGTCCAGGCTGTTCTCGAACCTGT